>MQRK01231888.1:15646-31096 GCA_001938485.1 Girardia tigrina
TGAGCTTTATTACGATATACAAATTCAATTAATATCGATTCGACAATTCATGTTGTAATTAAAGATAATTACTTTGGAAAGAGTGCCCCACAACTTATGACTCACCCTAATAGTAGCTTATGTTATTTCAAAAAATGAATATTCCACAAAATGTATTTATTGTTTTTACTTAGAATATTATGTTTTTAATGAATTACAAAATTCGTACAACCAACTCTTTTTGGTTATAAACGAATATATAGTTTCCACCATTTACATTGTTTAGATTTGTTGATCTTTGAGGAAAAGACCCCGGTTGATACATTAATAAATTCGCCGCATACATCAACCCGGAGGTATCATTTGCACCGACCCTGGTTTCCACAGGGGTTCTTTCGTTAGCGGCCTCCCCCCGCACTTATCAATTAAGTGATCGTCTCCGCACGCCACACAGGCACCACACCACATCTACCACCCTTTCGGGCATTCTAGAGTTAGTATGTCAGGCAATGGTTGACTGACGGAACTATATATATTTATAGATTTATCAGCTTACCTGGCGGACTTACACTTCACCGATCCATTCGTCCATTATTTATATCCCGGCTACCTCACTGCACTCCCGTTTCTATAGATTTCAACCCATTTCCATGTATCGAGATCGTATAGAGGTCGCTCCCTGGGACCAGATGCACAGATCATTGGTAGCCGGTGCTGCACTTTCAGTCAGTACGTGATTGCACTCATTTCAATGTACAGAATCACATTAGACCATGTATAGCCTCAAACTTCTTCGCCTTTCGACTCTCAATTTACCGCATCACCATTTCTATAGCCTCTGACCCACTTCCATGTATCAGAATCTATAGAGGTCGCTTCCTGGGACCAGTGATGCTGTATCCCTGATTTCTCACACTACACTCTTTCTACTATTGGGGATATCCGCAATTCACAGTTGCACATATCCCTCATTATCTCCATATCCCTAGAAATTTCCAGGGATATTGGTACTTCTGACACCTTCCACAGAACTTCAGTGAACACGCCCGTCTGGATTAGACAGTGTGAACCAACAGGTCGCCGGCCCGTTGGAGGCCGCATTTACCGTATCCTCATATAATACTCCTAAGAACGACAGATGTATTGATATATGATGTTGTATTGCTCCAGTTTGTTTGTCTGGGGGGCTTCTTCGCCTCACATCTTTTATGTTTTTGGCCCATATGCCTACCTCTGTTTCCCGTAGTAGTCACAACTCTTATTTCAATACTGAATCTAATCGTTCCAATTTTATTATATGAGGAGCCGAAGCTCCTTTGAATTCGAAACACGTTTTTGCATTAGAAGAACCACACCAAAATAGATAAAGTTGCATCGAGCAAAAAATCGAGCATAAAAGAATATTTGTCATTGTATTGTTCTGATTTCTAGCAAAAAGAAAGATTAGTGACATCAGAAATTAATAACAAAAATTACATATCAAAATTAATTGTGTTGTTTTATCGAACAAATAATTCGAACGAAAAATTTAAAATTTTGTAATTACGTGTGAAGAAATTAACATTTTAATACGGACTTCTCATATCGTTTCTTCTCATTCATGCATGACACTTTTCTCGGACAGTCAACAATCGTTGGAACACGCGGCGATTCGGGTTATGTTCATGATGCATTGCGGTCGACGACTCGAGTTGCAGAAGGCACAATCAATCCGAAGGAAATTCACGTCATTCGGACATCACAACTCCTTCAAGAACCCACATGCTCGGTGATCGGTCGATTCTAGCAGGATGTGGTAATCGATCGATCTTTGACACAATCGCACTCCCATATGGTCATATCGTCACTGGGTGCGTAGGCGCAGTGACGTCGCACGGCAGTGGAGGTAGTGAACGAGAAGGCAGAACGATTCCGAGGTGCTACACGATTATGGGGTCTGGTGTATGGATGACGAGCATCGCGGACCGGATTACAGTCATGAAATAGGGACTTTGGCACCAAATGTATATAGTATAAATAAATATACTACATCAAATATTTTCAAATTAAATCAACGAGACGTCAACCAAACGATGAATCTTTACACTATACGAGATTATCAAAAGCACATCCACTGTTGTGTCGATTATAGCGGCGTCTTTTTAGTGGACCGCACGAACACATCAAACGTACTGTCAGGTTACGAGCTGGCGATCACACCAGGCGAACCGTCATCCAAGGCGGAACCGACCAGTATACTGTCAACAATTTTGAACGGGAGTCTCGTGGGATGATGTGGGATTTCCGGATCCAAGCGGGCACTGGAAGGCAACTGTGGGAGCAGGGTGACTTTCTTGCTTCGGCAGGATGCATGATCAAGATCCTCGGGCAACACCCTATATTCAAGTGGTCCAGAGCGTTGCAATTCGAAAGGGGCGCTCAGATCACAGTTAATAATATAAATAAATATAAAATAAAGAATAATGTTACGTGCAACACGATACACAAATAATCCTTTGACAATAAGATACATGATTCTTTTTGGAGTTCTGTATAGTAGGACACTTGGATTGAAATAATGTGGCTAGTTTATCTATTACATGAAAACAAATACTGTTAAAAGTTGATTGAGTTTTGTTCCAACTACACGCACCAAATTAAAATATTGGATTGTGTACTAATCAAGCAAAGATGTTATCACTAGTCAACATGATCTCAAAATCTTTTCTCTATTTCGAGTTTCTGTTTTCTTGCTCTAATTCTCATTTATATGTTATTTCTTAGTTTATATCAACACTTAATTCTTTTGATTACGTCTTTTTTCGTTTTTTGTTCGGTAATTACTAATTCTTGTTGTTATCGACTTTTTTCTTTTTGACAAACTTTAAAGTTGACTTAACCGTTTTCATGCGGCTGTCCTTTTTGAAGGACACTCATATAAATGACAGTAGTCGTGACCTACTACTATATTTTTTCACTTAAACACGATTTTCTGATTAAGCAAGCATTTCTCTTTCTATTGATATCAGTACATCACGTAAACAAGCCCCTATTTCTGCTCCATTTGATGACAAAAAAATTTAAATTTAAAAATTAAAATTTAAAAAATTTAAAAAATTTAAGTGCATTCAGTGTTCTGTAACTCTTCATCCTCTTTGCTTTCATGCATACCACACTCGCCCACAATAGCTTAATGATGCGTGTTTTTTATATTATTGCTGTGTATTAAAAAGTTTAGTACTCTAATAATACGGCTGTCCTATAAAAAGGACACCTATTTTTCTCTCTGGGTATTGATTGGGTCGCCGATGTAACAACATAATTTTCTTAGTTAGAGCATATATAGATTGTTTTAAAAGTTTTAACACGAAAGACAAAGGTTTAATGGGGTCCGCATGTAAACGGTTAAGTAGTAAAATTTTTAATTAAATTTAGGTGATTGAATTAAGTAATCTGAATAATTGTTTCATCAAGAACGTTTGTGATTATTTTTTATTATATTTATTTCACAATAACGACTAAAAATATGAGATAACAATGGGAAAAATTAATGAATATTCAATATAAATATTGATAGATATTTTATTCTACTTTTATAAATAAATAAATAATAAAATGTTTTTTCGACATTTAGATTCAGTCAATTTTGAAAGATTATTTCAAAATGCTCCTCTCTTATCTTTTATTAATGTGAAAGGTAACTTGGAGTCACTTGCTTCGAAAATCAGGTTATTTATTTGTATTATTAATTAAAATTAAAAATTTGCGTGTCAAAGAATTTTCTAACATGTGTTTAATTCATTTTTATCGTTATAAAAATATTTAAAATAATTTTCAATTTAACTTTAGTTTAAATCGCAAATCAAAAACCAAATAAAATGTCTTATGGGAAAGTGTTTCTGAAAGAGTGTCGCTATTTGACTAATCTAAGGACTGAAAGCTATTTTTAACTTACCAATATTAGTTATGGTTACAGTAGAACTCGGATATCTTGAACTCGTTGGGGAATGAAAAAAAATTCGAGATATCCGAGTTTCGAGATAACCGAGGTTGTAATAAAATTTACCGTTACCTAGAATCTCATGCTGTTTTACTTTAGAAATTCTCACTAGACATTAATGGAATCTTAATCCTCCAGAATAAAAAACCGTAATTAACGTTTTTATAAACTGTTGCTCATATTCAAAATAAAACACAAGGAGAATTAATGGATCATAAGCATGGAATAATGTGCAATACATACAGTACAGTATCTTATTGGCATAACAGAAACAAAGATTAATAAAAGAAGTCTGTTATGAGAGTCGGCTTTTTCTTTTCCGTGAGGCCACTTCTTCAGGTTGCGTTAGCATTGCGACTACGTCGGTTGAAACTCGATCATTGTACTTCACCCATTTCTGAAGCAGCAGTATGACTCAAGGACTTGTTTTATGGAAGGAAGATGTAGTTCAATGTATTCCTCATCGTCAGTTTCAGATAAATGAGACTCATCATCCCTTTAGTCTTTTTCTGTCATTATGCCTGCGACTGGCAGTTCATCATTGACAACAGCATATTCAGAAATCTCAAGGAACTAGAAATTTGAAAGTGAGATCGTATCCTTTCGAAAGTGTTCTCTACATTATTTACATTTAGCAATTTTGATATCTGGTTTGTGCAAAATAAGAAAGACATCGTTCCTTATAAATTTGTTTGAAAAATAGTTAATAAATATTTATATTATGAACTATATCGTTGATCATGAACCCAACACAGACTATAACTACTATTTATAAAATAAATGCATTTAAATTATAAAATTTCGAGATATACGTGCAAATTTAACAAAATTTTAGGTGAATTTGCTTCGAGATATCCGTGTTTTCGAGAAAGCCGAGTTGGAGGTAGCCGATTAAAAAATAAAGAAACAATATAGGAAAAACATGGGACCAGAAAATGTCTTCGAGATAACAGAGTTCGAGATATCCGATTTCCACTATATACTGTATACACTATATACTTTTCTGTAATAAAACTTTAATTTGGGAGAAAAATTAATTAATTTGAAGGTCATATTCCATTTTATTCAATCTAAAAATACCTTTCTCTGATGGTGCGAAAAAATAAAAAAGTTCATTGAAAAAAGATCGCCAACCGTAGCCAAAGTTAGAATTATTTTTGCCACCAATATATATGGTAATTATTTATCTAATAACTCCAAAACTTCGTTGAATATGAAGGCATATTTGATTTATCAATATATATGTCACAAGTGTACATTGGAGAGACAAATCGCCACTTCGGCACTATTATTTCCGAGCATACTCAATTGAGTAGAAATAGTTCTGTTGTTAACCATATTAAATAATGCTAGGGAAGTTTTAGTTTGAATAAAAGGTATGATAATAACTTTAAAATTGTAATTGAGAACTTAGATTACCGTTATAAAAATGATCTCGATACATCTAATGAAAGGACAATCGCTGAACCATGCTTAAATTTGCAATGTGATTCTTCCAATCATAATTAAATATTTTTAGAAATGCTAAATTTATAATTAATTCACTAGTTTAAAATAGTGAACAAATCTTTGTTTATAGAACGCCTTTGCAGGCGAAACTGGTAAATTTTAATAAAAAATGCAATAAATGGCTCTATTTTGTTTTTTTTTCATAAATATAAAATTAGTAGTCATAATTATATAAAGAGATATTCGTTGTTTATGAAGTTAAAATTAAGTTTTCTTTGATCTTATTTTAGAATATCTGGTATAATGATTGTTAAAATGATGCACTTGAGTTATAATAGTGAATAACTGTCTTTTATAATTATTTATTGAGGTTTTTTTAGAATACGAGATGGTAAACTTGTAGATAATGTGGGCGATATCACGACTCAAACTCCTTGTCCAGATGGAGACTTTGCTGCAGCGTGTTTTGATTTTGCTGACAGTATTCAACAAAAATCTCTTCGATTTTTGAAGATTTTCAAGTACCTATAATAATATTATGTTTTTCTATTGCTTTCTTATTATAGAAATTTTAATCCTTAAATGCATATTGTTGTTAATGGTCTACATTCTTGTTTTATTTAATTTTATCAAAAAACCTGCATGTGTACGTTACCGAATACACATTTATGATTATAAACAAACAAAATTTGTCAATCGAATTTTAATTATCAATAAACGCTTATTTTTTTGGTTAAGATATTGTTACTTCCATGTTTTCAGTCGGTCTCAAATTGTTTCAACTAAAACTCGGTAAATGTTCTCCGAAAATCGCTCTTTGTTTATAAAGGGTGGGTCAAAAGTAACTACACAATTTATTTAACCTATAGTTTCTTTTCCTTTTATTAAATTTAACAAACAATAAAACAGAAATAAACTTTAAAAGTTATATTTTATTAATTTATCTTTTAAAGATTACATTATTTAGGTGTTTTCCATTTCCCGATTGACAAATTCTACATCTTTCTATGGCAGTTTCCATTACCCTGTTTAAAACTGATGGCTTAATCGATCTTATTTCCTCGGTTATAATTTTCTTTAGATCTGAACTTGGGTTTCTTTTGTATACACAGTCTTTTAGATAATCCCATAAGAAGAAATCAGGTGCGTTAAGATCTGGAGATCTTATAGGCCACTCAATGTTACCACGTCTTGAAATAATTCTGTCACCAGAATTTTATTGAAGATTCGATCATAAATATTCTTTGCTCCGTTGTGTATCTTGGCATGATAAAAATTCAAGGCCCGTGGAATAAAATAATTTCAAAAATTTTAAACAAAAGTAAACCTGAAAAAAAATTTAAACAGAATAAATTGTGTAGTTACTTTTGGCCCACCCTTTACAATGATATGATCGCTAAAGTTATCGTTGTAATGATGATTTTTTGTCAAAAATGAGATTATTGACTGAAAAAGAAACTATGAATTTGAGACTTGAGAGCTTTTCAAATTCAAAAATTTATCAGTCATAATGCATTTTAACAACAAGTTAAAAATTTAAGAGCGTTGTGAGCTCCAATCCCGGCCATTTCGTTATCATTCAACGTGGCGGTCATCGATCATTTCGATTTATATAAAGATAATAATTCGATGAAAAACACAATTCAAGAGATTCTACATTTAATTTTTTAAACGACACAAAAAATTTAGAATATTCAAACAAATATATTTTATTGTGTTTGTTTTTTTCAGAACCCATTGATTAAATTTCGACATAACGATTCTAGTATAGAAATTGTAACACGTGAAAAGTTTATTTTCAACACACTGTTTAATTGATAATATTTAAACAAAATATTTATCAAAAAAGCATATATTAAATATTTCAAATAATTAAAATATCTAACATCCAACACTCCCAGCAGATTCGTCCACAGAAGAATTTGAATCCACAATGTAATCATTTAGATAAGACGGTCTTCGTCTTTCTCTTCTTGGCCTACTGTTCAATGATTGTTCCTCTTGTGTTTGATTGTCTGGTAGTGATGCAGTTTCCTCCATATTCATATAGTATGACTTGGAATTTTCAACCAAGTCAGGCTATCTAGGTCGAATGTCTGTGATATGTCTTGGACCGTAAAATCCGTTGCAATTTACTAGATATTTCCTTTGATATATTCTTTTCTTGACAACACCCTTGGCCCATTGCTGTGTACATTGTGTACTGTTTTCCGGTTTTACCCACACTAATTGATTTTCAATATAATCTTGATTTCCACAAAACGGTTCCTTTTCACTTCTTCCAATTATATCTAACCCTATGGGCAAATAGCTATACAGCGCCGAGCTTGGTGTTTCTTTTCCTTCAGATGGTGTGTTATTATACCACCATAAAGCTTCCAAAATGCTGATATTTGATCTGGATGCAATTCTTTTGATTGTTTTGTGATTCCTTTCTATTATTCCGTTGCAGGTAGGTCGATTGATGGCACGATACATGACTCGAACGTTCCACTTTTCCATTAGCTTGTTGAATTCTACCGAATGAAATGTGGTATAATTATAAAAAAAATGAAAATTAATATAAACTACTTATAATTTATAAGTAGATCTTTTTCAATTAATATTGTTCTGGAACTGTGAATTTTCCTATTTTTGGACCTTAAAAAGTCTTTGATCAAAGTTTCACATAATCCTTTATCGTAATCGAGAATGAGTAAGTGTCTAAGTTTGAAGAAAATTGATGAGTAGAAAGCCTTTAAAGATAGATTTCTAAATTCCATGGATATATATATATATATATATATATTGATTAAAAATATATTCACCCTTTCCAGCCCGTTTTTGCCATATTGCAATATATTTGAGAAATTAAATTACAGTTATCTCTTTTACCCAATTTAAATTTTACACAATAGTAGTTTCTAAAAAGTCTAATAGATGACACTACATATATTAGAATGCAAAAAAGTGGGATTTTCACTTGTTTCTTAGCAATTTAAATTAATAAAAAAATTTTTTTTTCAAAAATAATAATTTGGACTGGAAAGGGTTCATATAATTTTATAGTTGTTATTTACTTTTCAAACTTGTCCGAAAATTCCGACTGTTCAAAAATTCAAAATATCAATCTTCCATCTTGTTGGAAGAAACACAATCCTAAAAACAGCATACCAAATATCACATACAATAAACACCATTCGAAAATATTCTTCACAGTTTCATTTACATGTTATAAAGATACAAAAATAAAGCTCTGTCGGAGTTGTAGATATTGATGTTGAAGCATTTTGATAACGTTATTTTAATTTAAAATAGGTTTGAATAATTTGAAAGGATAAAGGTTTATGTGAATAAGGCTTGTATAAATGATTTTTTTAGTACTCCGAACGTTTTCCAGAAATAAATCAGCAGTCCAGTTTATTATTTGAGAGTAATAACTCATTACAGTGATATGGCTTCAATAATATAAGTTTTTACAAAACATTTGTATCCCTAAATTATGTCGTGTTTTTATAACATTACTCTTAGCCTGGATTCAATATGTTAAAATAATTGATTACTGATTTACAAATAAGGAAATTAAACATAAAATGCTCGATACCTTACGTTATTAAATCATTAACAATGTTATATTGTTTTTTTCGCTCTTTTCCTGTATTAACTATCTAATAATTTAGGTCCTCCTTCGACTCAGAGCTTATATATAAACATCAGTTTCATTATTATCGATGTATTCGAGAAGTTGCCGAAGATTTCTATTTATGGATGTGTGACTTCCTTTTTTGCTCGAATTCGAGCACTGCATTGTACATAAAATTTTGATTCATTTGTTAGATTATTTGAAATTATTTAGACATTCAGAAGATAAATATTCAGAAATACATAACACATCTGCAATCAAAGTACAAGTACGTATCATTTTTCATACCCTTTTAAATTTTGACAGCTTTTTCATTTCCATGTACTAGATGTCATTGACCATTTAATGATTGTTAAGAAGAGGTAAGGTCAAACAGTCGGCTTTATTTGACAACAATTTGAATAAAGCTAAACACAAATATTATTCAAACAAAACCAATATAAACTACACAACAATGATTTCCCTTAAATGTTAACTGTATTTGTGCATTTACCGCTGGTTAATTTTGAAAAATACTGAAAGATTTTGACTGAATTTTAGCTCATTCTTGAAATGGCATTTGGTATTTTGACTTTTCTCTTTTAACCTCGAAATTGCGCTATTTGTCCGATAATCGACACATGTTCGTACCGCTTGTCCAAATCTCTTTCCAACATTTCTCCTGATTCCCCGAGGAGCCTTTTTTGGCAACGCATATTCAATTTTCGACAAATTTCCAACATAATTCAACCGCACGATGTCTGTCGAGTGTAAATTAAAATGTTCTCGTTCTTTGATTTGGAATTTTCGGTTTTGTTTTTTGTATTTCATCGACTGTTTTCTCTAACGTCTAGCAAAAGTCACTCGAAACCCAAATCGATTTTAATATATTTCTGTTATTTTTTCTGTCTCAATTAATCTCTCTCTTTAATTCGATAATTTTACTCTCAGCCATTGAATTTTATTTATCGAATTAATCGAATGAGAAATTTGTTGCATCTTTGAATACTCAATGAAATCTGCCTTCATCATTTGTCGATCTCATAACTCAATGAATGAAGAGGTCATTCGGTATTCTTTTATTCGAATAGTCTTTCAAATAATCTCTCAGTTGAACCTCATCGGTTATTTTGCATTTCTTGCGACAACTCCCGATGAATTCATTGCATAAATCGCCTCTGTCAAATCTTAAATGAACACTTTTTTTTTAATTTTTGAATTATTTCTTTTTCATTAAATCGATATTTCATTTGACATTGATGAAAAATCATTTCCCGATAATGGCAAACATTTTTTTTAATTTAAAGCAATTTATTAAGACATCGAATTCACAATTACTCATCTTACCTTAGTTGTCCACTTCCTTTAACAATTTATTTTCAAAAATTCGAGTAAATCATTCTTCAAGATCCAGTTTTTGATTTAATCTACTCTCTTTCTTCCTTCTGGAAGAACGGCTTTCCTCTATAATAGTATTTCGAGGATATCTGTTCTGACATTTGGAATAGAATTCACCTGATCAATTAACGCAGTGGCTTCCAACCTTTTTGTACCGGCGCCCCCCTTTTTAAAAATTATTTGTTGCGCTCCCCTTTAAAAAACAAATTGTTGCGTCCCATTAATTATTAACCGTTAATTTATATAAAAATCAAATTTTATAAATACTCAACTGATATTATAATTTATTTAATGGGCTACAAAATAATATACAATATTATGTAAAAACATAATATATTTATTATAAGAGATATAATAACAAAACAAAAAAAAAATATATAATTAATACTATTACAATTAATACTACTACAATAATTACTAACTACAACATAAAAATTTGGAGGATTTTGGATTATGTATACTGCTGATTCATTTTTTGACACCTATTCGAATTTCTCGGTTTGTATTCGAAAATAATATTTTGGAAACAGCTGCATGCCCCCCTGGGGGGGGGCGCACCCCACAGGTTGGAAACCACTGCATTAACGATATCTGTTGGGTTTCAGTTTTATTAATCTCTTTGTTTTCTATCCAATCCTTTAAGTTTGATAATTTCTGACTTTTTATGTTTCTGGCGAAATTTTTGATATTCTTTACCTTAAAATAATTTATTTATTTTTTTATTTAATTAACATACTGTCTCTGAGCTTCATAATATTGTTTATTCAAGTAAGTTCGATAAGTTTCTTCAGGCTTTTGTCCTTCCGTTAAGAAATTGATCAATCGTGATTCTTTCCTATGTCTGTTGTGTTTGAAGAATTGGAACAAACTTCAAATATTCCTTTTCTTTCTTCGTATTCATCCGGAAAATGTGTGCAAAATAAATGATTGAAATTTGTTTATTTCACGATCTTCCACAACTTGTTGTTTCTCTTTCTATTGTTTTATTTCTTCTCTTTGATCTATTCAGAAACTTTCACTGGCAGATTCCAACACGTCTTCGCTTTTTCTTCTAATTTAATCACTTTCTTATTTAATTGCTTTTTCATGCTTAGATTGGATATGCCTATTATTCAGAATTAATTACGTCCGAGGTAGAAATACATCTTCTCCTTTTACACAACCAGTCATAATTGTTGTTTCCGTCACAAGAAGTACTAGATTTTTTTATATTTAGTCGTGAGCTGTTACATTAGTCTTTATGCATTCGAATGTCATGAGGTAGAAGCACCGATCTCGAGCATTAGACTGTGTGGTAGTATCATGATGTAAATTGATACCAAACGTGAATTATAATTAAAACGATACTTTCAAACTGATTTTCATGGAAAGATTTTCAATAGTTTTGTTCATTTTTGTTTACATTGCATTCAGTTGTCAGTTAGCCTATCAGATTTTACCTCGAATGAATATGACATTTTAGGGTGAATAGAGCTTAAATTCGCATAATAATCTTCATAAATCACAATTTGTTCTTTTCTGTTGTATTTAGAATTTTTAAAAAAGTAGTTTTCAACAGCTTTTAAAATCTGAAATCTGATTGATCTAATGGAGAACTCATGGATTTTTTGGTAATACTATATTTTTTAAAATGTAGTTCTCAACCTTCTTAATGAAGATAATTTTTGTGGTAAGTTTTATTAAATATGATTCTACTGTATAAAAATGGACAGTGAACAAACAAACAGACAGGCAAAGTTTCTACTTTACATATACGCATATAGAAAATATTAATTCCTAATTTTAATTGTTCATTCAACTATTCTTCTTTTTGTCTTTTTATCCTTCCGTTTGGTTTGCAAATTTTAAAATACACATCTTTGTTTTATACCATTGTTTTATTTATTATAAATAAACATACACACAATGAAACTCTCCGTAAATTCGAGCAAGGTTTATAAAAGTTATTAAATGTATTAAAATTATTACTTTGTGGAACAAAGTACAGAAAGTCAAGAAGCTTTTATTTCAATTACCATTCAAAATTATATCTTTCAATTCTAGGCTTTTTGGAAAGGATACAGAATACGTAGGTGGTATAGAAGCTTTATTTCAAATATCAAGTATGATATTGAAAAATGTTTTGATGAACTTGGACCGGTGGATATTGTTGAATTAGACCAAGTAATTTTCTAAATCATACATTACGTTTTTTTTAATTTTAAAGATGTATTTAATAAATAAAATGAATCAAATCGATGAATTTCCCAAACCAACAAGTGCTTGGCTTGAAAACGTTAAACAGCCGGAATATGACATTCAGAAAAGTACCTTTTCAATGACTTCTCATTCTCAATTAAAATTATATATTAGTTTCAAGATATAAAGTAGCACATCAACCCGAAAATGATGAGTTAATTATATCTGGAAATGAGTCTACATATCGATCGAATTCGTCCTCTCTTCTAAACAAAAAAGGCATGGAGATTATGAAAGAATGGCTAGTTGTTCTTTTACGGTTGAATTAACTTTTCATACTTAAACAGGGGATTCGAAGATCCCAGAAGTGCTTTCTGGATAATGGAAAGAGCCAAGAAATTTCAAAGGAAAATAGACAAGAACATTAAACCTTTCAATACGAGTAAAACTTCGCAAGTAAATGATAACCATTTATAACTATCATCAGGTAATAAACGAAATATTTCCAATATCTCACCAAAACCTCCACAATATCCCACAAAAGTTTGCATTTCACCGGATTATAAAAGACCGCAAGATCACCCAAAACACTCTTCTGGTAATTTTAGTATTAGGAAATTGTTGTAAATGTATTTACAAATAATTTTCAAAAAAGCTAAAAATATTGCCTTGACCATTGTCATTGCGTTTTTTACTAAAATATTTATTATCAAAAAATGACATGGATGCACAAATATTTTTACACGATATACTGTCCATTATTTTCAATCGCTTTCTTCCACCTTTCCGGTAGCTCCATTATTCCTGATTCATAAAAACCTTTGCCTTCGTCAGCAAAAAAAGTCGTCTAGGAACGATTTGATGTCATCATCACTGGCGAATGTTTTTCTGTTTAAGGAATTCTGCAGTGATCTAAATAAGTGAAAATCCGATGGGGCCAAGTCTGGAAAGTACGGTGGGTGCGGCAAAACCTCCCAACCCAGTGATAAAAGTTTCTGGCGAGTGGTCAAACTTGTATACGGTCTTGCGTTATCATGCTGAATTACAACTCCTTTTCGATTTGCCAATTCATGACGTTCCTGTTGAATTGAATGAGCCAATTTCTCCATCTGACCACAATATCTGTCTGAATTAATGGTTTCATTCCTCAGAAGGAGTTCAGAAAACACAATTCCTTTAAAATCCCACCAGATGGAAAGCATAACCTTCTTTTGGTGAATTTCTGCTTTAGGGATCGTTTTGGCAGGCTCACCACGTTTTGCCCATGATCGTCGGCGTTCCAAATTGTTGTAAATAATCCATTTTTCGTCACCCGTAATCAAGCGCTTCAAAAACGGATCACTTTGTTCTCGCTTCAAAAGGGAATCGCAAATGTCTATACGTTTCACCAAATGAATTTCTTTCAGTTCATGTGGTAACCACATATCGAGTTTACTGACGAATCCAAGTTTCTTTAAATGACTTCTAACACTTGATTTTGATATTTCCAGAGTCTCTGTAACTTCTCTTGTCGTCATATGTGGATTAGATTGGATCAGTGCTGTTATTTTGTCACCATCAACTTCAACTGGTCGACCGGAGCGTGGTGCATCTTTCAGACGAAATTTTTCAGAACGAAATTTAGAAAACCACTATTGATACTGTCGAAGTTTTAAGGAGTCACTACCATATACAAAAGATATCTTCTTATGAGCTTGCGCAGCGGTTTTCCCTTTGCGAAAATAATGCAACAAAACATGACGAATATGCTCATTTTGATTTTCCATTTCGAATTGACAGTAAAGTAATAAATTAAAACAAAATCAATTAACATTTTGTATAAACATAGTCTGAAAATTAAGGTTTCAGAATATATAATTGAATTTAAATTTTATCACATCGTTTTATATTTTCAAGCTTTTTATTAGGACGTACTCAAAAACGCAATGACTTTTTAGCCAACTCAATATATTATTCAATTATGTATTTTCCACTATTGTTTACATCTTTTTTTACCAGTCCTACAGATCCAAATCTTGGAGCTCATTGTGGCACAAGTATTCTAATTTTATTTTTTACGGAGTACCCAGCACTATCGCCCGCCAGTTTGTTACTCCCCAGCTCACCAAGCAAAATGTTTCACCCCCAAATTAAAGAAAGTTCGCATTATCTAGCGAATATTACGGTATTAGTAACTTTTTTAGACTTTAAGTCGGTAAAAACTGTATCGTTAAGTTAAAGTTTTTAAATATTAACTTAATCCACGGTTACCTTCAGTTTTTCATTGTCTACTTGCGGTCCTTGGTGACCCTGAGACTCAATATTGAGGATTAAATTACCTTTCACGAATTCCCTGAATCAATTTGAAACGGTCTGCTCTGTAGTAGCGTTGTATCCGAATCATTTAGGACTCGTTCATAAAATATTAGGGTGAACCAAAAGTCTTTTCATATTTTCTACGTCTTTTTGTTCAATTATTTCTTTTTACCATATCAGTTTCTTTCTTATTTCTTTCATATCAGTTTGTTCTTGTTAAGCCCACATAAACTTTCTAAATTCTTTGAATATTTAGAATAATCCTTGATAAACTTATGATAATAATTGCATAATCTTAGAAAACTTCTTAAGTTTTTTAAACATTTCGGTTTCTCATAATTAATTATTGATTCAATCTTACTTTCATCTACCTTTATACCTTTTGAGCTTATAATATGTCCAAGAAATTTTGTTTCTTCTTTAATGAAATGACATTTTTCTGGATTTATTCATAATCCCGCATTTCCTATTTTCTGAAAAATTTTATCTAAACGTTGAAAATGTTCCTCCAAAGTTTTTGAAAAAATCAAAATATCGTCTAGATAAACAATTGCCTCCTTCCAATGCATAT
>MQRK01231888.1:33950-45628 GCA_001938485.1 Girardia tigrina
ATATATATATATATATATACATCGATATTATTATTTATATTTAGAATTTTTAGATCTGGATTATGTAATTTAAATATTATTCCTCATAAATTTGTTTCCATAATGAAAATTGTAGTAGAAATAAAGTTTGCAAAATTGTGACTTCCAATTTTAATCACGAACCCAATAGATATAACAAAGCAAACCATAAAAAATAAAATACTTATTTAAAAATAAAAATAATTTTAAAATAAATTTTTAGTTTTAATGTAAAAATTAATTTATAAATTTAAAGTTTTAAAATTTACTAAATTTTTAAAAATTGAATCGGAAGAAAAACTTAATAGATTAATTTTTGGCGAGATAATTGAATTAATAAGAAATTTGTTTTAAAATGTGAATTGTTAATTTAAATAAAAATTGCGGTGTTAAATTATGAATCTTGATCTTAGGGATAGCGAAAGTGGCATAAACTCTACTTACATGCTCAATATGACGTTTTCTGTTTCACTTGAATAAAACACTCGGTATATACGCGTAAAACATTCTCAAACTGCTCAAAACGAATAAACCCGCAGCATATAAACTTCGTAGACACAAAATCTCAAAAAGTCTTTCGCAGTGAAAGTGTGTGTGATGAATCGTCCTGGAATCAATCAAATAGAATTCCCTGTTCACTTTTCGATCGAATATTTTGTTGAGAGATTTGGATAAAAAAAATCGTCACGACAAATTCTAAAATTATTATTTTTACAATATTTACCATTCTTAAAAAGAAAATTTGAAAAATTTGAACAGAAATTTTATTTTCATTTCTTCAAATGAATATCGTTAAGGAGCATTCATTAAGGACGTCCTATAAGCATATTTTGACCCCTCCCCCCTCTTGTCCCTTTATGTTCCTTTTTATGAGACACCCCCCCGGGGGACATCCCCCCGAAAACAGATTTCCCTTATATTCAGAAGAATGTATTGAATTTCATTGAATTTCTAGCTTTAAAGATTAGCTTGTATATAATTTTATTTTGGCTGTAATTTAAGTCACATATTACAAAATAGAATAAAAAAAGTCAAATACTGTTAAAATAACGAAAATGTACATAATTCCTAAAGAAAAAATAAATGACTTAATTATTATAAAAGAATTAGGAAAATAGAATTCAGATAACATGGGTTTTGAGTATTACATCAATCTCTAACAGAAAATTTTACAAAAAGGACAAGATAAACGATAGCTGAAATTTAACTTTAGATTTTAATGAAAGGCGCTGCTAGGGGATATCCCCTTAACAATTGGACCCCTTCAATATTGTCCCCAAATGTCCCCCTTGTGGTGACCCCCTCCCCCCATTAGAAGGGGACGTCCTTAATTGATGCTCCCTTATCGGAATATATCAAATTAGAGCGAGAATGAAAGATGAAAAGGAGTTCATGTTTAAATTTTAAAAATACGAGCAAAATGTTTTAATTTAAAATTAATTTACAAAGACAAGCTGGAATAAACGCATCCGGAGTCAACGCTAGTGTTTTTTTTAATTATTTTAAGTACTTCAAAAGTTGTGCAGCAATTCGGTCAAAGATAGGAAGTGGCGAATAAAAATATTTTACTCTCATCTTATGTATAAAATATTGAAATTTATTTTTTTTTGTGTCTGATTGCGTTTTATATTCGCAGTCCAAATTAATACAGTCACTCTTCAACCACCAAACACTTCACAGTTTTCAAACTATCGGTCAAAAATCGATGAGTGGCTCAGTGAAAGTAAGTTCCCCCAAGATATTCCGGCAACGTCTGATGTAGATAAAAAGTCGTTTCTCCCTGTAATCGTTGATTCGGAAAATCAAGTCAAAAAAGTTAGAAAATTAAAATAAAACACTGGATTCAATGTGTGATAATTTCAGATTCCACCAACTTTAATTCGTCCTAAGAGTTCCAGTACCAAATTACCTTCAATTAACTAATTTAAGATGGATGTTGTCAGTCAGTTTGGATAAATATTATTTATGGGGTTTATCAGATTTTGTTTATCTTAAGATTTTTGTTAATATTGTTGTAACTTAAAATAATTTATTCTTTTGAATATTGTTTCTCCTTAACTTTAATTAGCTGACATAAAATCAATTATTAATGAAAGGTGTTGAATCTTTTAAATAAGTGCAAATCCAATATAACAAAATAATAGGGGTTGATATTGTCGTGATTACTCTAGGTTCGTCATCTAACTGTTTATGCTTATATATAATGTCAAGGTCAAATGTTCTGGTATTAGCCATTCCTGAAAACACCGTTTCAATATTTGGTAATAAGTATGGATCTGATATGTTAGGAATTAAAAATGTTAGGAAAATTTTTGAAAGAAGGTTATATTAAATATGTACAAATTAAAATTTTTATATAATTAAATATGTAACATTCAAAAAAATGAAATTACTAAAATTAAGAAGATCAATTAAATTACTAATAAAAAATTTTTGAGAGTTTTAATATAATATAAAAAGTAAAAAAAGTGTATAATTTTTATGTGAAACGATTTTAAAAAAGTAATATAATTAAATGAAACGATTAAATATTTTAAAGTGTTATCGTAATTTAAAAGTGATTATAGAAGTAATAAAAAAATCAAATATGAAAATTTTTATATGTATTTTTATCTATATCGGTTTAAGATTTATAAAACAAATAGTTTCTCAAAAAAAATAAATTTGTTTAAATATTCGATTTAAACATTTTTTGTGGTATAATAAAAGTTTTAATGTCTGCTACTAATAATTCCGACGATGTCCCAAGAACCACTAATATGATAAATTTAAAAAATAACGGCAAATTCTTTTTAAATTGAAACCTGACCCATGCTGCGAATTTTCTAGATCATAAATTGAAAAAGTTGTTTTCTTTTGAATTCGAATGTCGTGGCAGTTTTGAATTCGCTGAATTCATTGCTAATTTTAATTCAAGCAATAATAAAAATTAACTTATGGTTTCTTTTGATATTGTGGGTTTATTTACGAATATTCCTTTGCCTGAGACAATCGACATATGCTGTGAAATCCGGAAAAAAATAATGTAAATCTTCATAAAGATTTAGATGAGGTAGCGTTTCGAGAATTATATACTTTTACAACATCCAATGTTCGTGTTCTTTCAAAGATTGTTGGTAGAAGCAAATCGTTGATGTAGCTATTAGCACCAACACTTGCTTCTATTTTTAGAATTAGAAGAGAAGATCAATCTTTTCACTGGAGCTAAACCTTTAGTTTATAAGCGTTATGTTGATAATGTTTTTCTAATATTTTCTGAAAAAGATCACATGTCTCCTTTTTTGGAATATTTGAATTCCTTGCATCCTAATATTTCGTTCACTGTCGAGACTGAAAAGAATACCTCGTTACCTTTTCTTGATCTGATAATTGAAAGGAAGGTTGTCGTTATGAAACAGAGATCTATAGAAAGAAAACTGATACAGGGTTGTATACAACTCCGAAAAGTTTTTGTTAACCCAAATATAATCGTAACATGATTAAAGGTTTTTAATTTTAATTGTCTTCAACTTATTCCAAGGCCAATTCAAGTTTAAACAAGTTGAGTGACCTATTACATAAGAGTGGACATTCAAAATTTTCCCTTGAATAATTAAGTAGAGAAACAATTGATAAATTATTTAAAGATGGTGTAAATTAAATAATTGAAAGAAAGGATGATTTGAAACCCGACATAATAACGAATGAGTGACTTAATAGTAGTTACACATTAAGTGTTCATTATTCTGAAAGTTTTGAAAAATTCAAATCTTCTATTCTAAAACTGTGAAGGACAGGTTCACTCTTAAAATTTTTGAAAAAATTATTTTTTATAAAGAATTTCTAAAATAAGGAAATATTTAAAATCAAAAGTTTTCTAAGCAATTATAATTAAAAAATATATCTTAATTAATTTTAAAAAGTTATTTTCGGAAATAATCAAATTTTAATTGTAGAGTTAAAACTTAAATTGAAATTACTTGGGAAATATTTGATTTAAAAGAAATATATAAAGACAAGGATAATTATGTTTGTACTAATTTTAAAAGTTATTCTTAAAAATAAAATAATGAACTTTGTTGCCAGAGATGGAAATTAAAAAAAAACAGATATTTTTAAATTTTAAAGTCAGTTTGAAATTCTGCAAATTAAAGATTTGACAAATATTTAATTCTAAACAGTTTTCGAAAAAAAATTAAAATTAAAACTTTTATCATTAATGTATCGTAATAATAATAAAAATTTGAATACTGTAAATTATTTGTATTTAAATTTTATTTAAAATAATTGTAAGTAAAAAATACTTTTAAATTGTATTTAAAACAAATTGTATATTTTTGTGTTTTCAAATAATTGTAGGTAATAAAAGGCTTTTAAACTGAAATATTGATAATAAATAAAACGTTAAAATCTTTTATTAATTAAAAACGTTTTCACAAATAAAAGAAAATAACATTGAACTAATTCTAAAATAATAAAATCATTTTTATTAATTTAGTAAAAATATGACTACAATAAATTATGTTGGTTTTAATTTAAATTAAGTTTCATAAAATAGTGGAATGTAAATTTTCAATATAAAGAGAATGAAAAAAAATTCAATTTTTAAATAGCTTA
The DNA here is from genome assembly GCA_001938485.1 of Girardia tigrina. Classification (NCBI taxonomy): domain Eukaryota; kingdom Metazoa; phylum Platyhelminthes; order Tricladida; family Dugesiidae; genus Girardia; species Girardia tigrina. The sequence goes on from MQRK01231888.1 coordinate 38,565, forward strand.
TCAGTATTTATAATTCCATATTTTTATATAAAAATCTAGTCAAAAAGAAAACGAAGAAAAGTTCCTCGACGAAAAATTGTTTGAATAATTGTTATTTGGGGTAGAAATAAAATTTGGTGTTAATGAATTAAAATTTTGATCAGGAACCCAACAATCACTATGAATTCGAATTTAAAAATCGTAACTAAAACATAAAATCCATAATATGTTCAGTAATAAATCGAAAACTCCTGTGAGTTTATGCTCGGATCTTGAGTATAAATTTGAGTGTAAATGGGTGCCACGCTACATACCTTGTAGAGACAGTCAGTAATCTCTGTAAACGGGTTCGTGAGCATGGACATCTACGTCAAGCTTTCCAAACGAAAAGCACGTTAATAGAGGATGTCGATAGAGGCGGTAAACTTCGAGAGATCTGGAGAATCAATGGAGAAATTCTTCGTTAAAGCAAAAAAGTTGGTGGCAAAATTGATGAAACATAAGTGGACTGAGATTGAGCTGGAGAAATGCCTTCTGATTCACGGGTCAAAAGATAGTGACGTGAAGAAAAAAATCAGATTTAGAGAAGTGAAAGAATTAACAGAAGTGAAGAATGTCATCAAGAAAGTAGACGAAGTCCGGAGAATGGAAAAGCCGGTACACACAATACGACCAACATATAGAGATGTGGTCAAAACAGGCACAACACGGAAATGGCAACAAGAAACATGACGAGGAAAGTAGATTCCTTTGGAAGACGATCTTCTATGCAGAAAAACATCACATGTTGGAACTGTAAGGAAGTAGGACATAAAATTTTTGAATGTAAACGTCAGAGAAGATCACATGCCATACATGTGGAGAAGAAGGTCATGTGCGAAAAGAATGCAAAAAGGTAAGATGTAGAAGATGTAACAATCCAGGACATAGAGCTGAGGAATGTTACACGAATTTGAATAAACGATATCAAGAAAGAACGGATTATCAAAGGAGAACCCAAAGTGATAACCGACAATTCTCAGGTGTCCAAATGAAAAGCTCAGGAAACCGGAACTCAGACGACTACAGAAGAGGATTCGAAAGAGTAAGACAGATCGCGATGATGTAGAAGGAAGAATACCAGGAAGAGCAAGATCATATAGAACAAAATGAATCGTGCCAAGACGACGAGGAACAGATCTTGGCACTAGAGTAAGTTTTCTTAAACACAGACCAGATCATATAAATTATATATATAGTAGTAATAATTTTAATAATATGAATAAAATAAATAATAAATTAAATATAAATAACCTAAAATATAAAATTAATAAAAATAAGTCAGAATTCCTGAGTGAGCCGAACTTCTATCAGGAACCAGAAACAAGGCACAAAGTGGTTAAGTTCATAAAAAAGGACACGTATGATGAAAGAGAATTTTTGATAATAAATAATTATGAAAATGTACCAATTTTATACAACAGATGAGAGTGTCGACCAAGTATCAGATTTATGATAGAGGACACAGAAATTGAATGCCTATTAGATACGAGAGCAGCCTTAAATGTAATGACAAAAGAAATACTTAAGAAATTAAAGAGCACACGAATGGAACAAACAAATCAGAAATTGACAGCAGTAAATTGATTGAAAATGGATATTAGAGGAGAAATAGTAACACTAATAAAAATTTGGAAGAAATCAGAGAAAATAAGATTTATAATAGTAAAGAATTTAAGACCAGACATGATTGGGGGCATGTCATTAATGAAGGAATTTGGAATAGAGCTACATTGAAAAGAAAATAAACAAAATGATAAGAGTAAAATTAACATATGCGAAATCGAGGCAAAGTTTGAGAAAGGAATCATAGATGAAGAACGAGGAAAGGAAGCATTGAAAATGATCGATACGCGAAACGATAAAGCACTGGAAGAGATAATTTACCAATATCAAGGCATATTCATGGCAAAGGACAGGGATATCGGCTGTATGAACTTGTTACGACACAGAATATAAACAACAGGGGACCTATAAACATAAAACCGAGAAGACAGCCATTACACTGAGAGGACAAACTTGAGGAAGCAAACAAAAATCTAGAGGAAAATGCAGTAATTAAACCATGCAATTCACAATGGAACACACCAATAGTATGCGTTTGGAAAAAAAGACAAGGACGAAATGAGACTATGTCTAGATTTTAGACAGTTAAACCTAATTACAAAGAGACAGGCATTCTACATGCCAAATATAGCGGAAATGATGGATAGGCTATATGGAACCAAATATTTCAGCACAATAGACTCAGGAAACGCATACTACGAGGTAGAATTGGACAAGAAATCAAAGGTAAAAACGGCGTTTCCACTAAATCAGGACAATTCTGTTTTAAACGGATGCTTTTTGGGTTAGCAGCAGCCCCAGGAACATTTCAGGATCTAATGAACAAAGTATTAATACCGAAGAGAGTATCAGTTTATCTAGACGACATGTTAATAGCAACAAGCACTAAGGAAGAACATTATAACGTAGTCAAACAAGTATTTGGAAGAATAAAGGGGGCAGGATTAAGAATCAAACCATCGAAATGTAAAATATTACGACAAGAAGTAAAATTTTTAGGACACGTTATAAATGATAAAGGGATACAGACAGACCCAGAAAAAAATAGCAGCAATAGAGAATTTTCAAAGACCCACATATATAAAAAATTTAAGAAGTTTTCTAGGAATTTGCAATTACTACAGAAGGTTTATAAATGGATATGCGAAAAAAGCTAAAATATTGGAAGGAATGTGTGGCTCGAATAAAGAAAAATTAATTTGGACAGATGCATTGGATATAGCTTTTCAGGGCATGAAAAAAGCATTGATAACGGCACCAATATTGAGTTTTCCAAATTTCAAGAAACAGTTTATTCTAGATACAGACGCTAGTTTTGACAGCATAGGGGCGGTACTATCGCAGATAGGTGAATCAGGCAAGGAGCAAGTAATAGTATATGGATCACATTCAATGTCATCACACGAAAAAGGATATTACATAACAAGAAAAGAACATTGGCAACGGGAAAAAAATAAACTGAGAACGGACCATAAAGCTATAACGTTCATGTTTCATACAAAGAAACCATTAAACAGGTCAATTCCAAACGTGGATGAATTACTTGAGCAGTTTAGATATAGAAATAGAAAACAGGAAAGGAGAACTAAACAACAACGCGGATATGCTATCCAGAAGAAATTTCGACGCGTGTACCAAGTGTCAAATGGAACATGAAGAAGCTAAATAGGGTAAGAATAAGACTAAATTGTTAGCAGTGACAGTAGAGGCAAAATGTATGTTCTGCACCACCCCCGGGGGTGGTCCCCCGTTTTCATGGCAACGGTCACGGGTACCATAGCAACGGTCCCGGTTACCATAGCAATGGTCCCTGTTACCATAGCAACGGTTTAACCCTGTTTATAGCAATTTAACCTGACTTATTAATCGATATGTGAAATAATTGATATGTGAAGTTCTCATTGATGAATATTTCTGTGGATTGTCATTTCCAGAAACCTTTGGTGATTTATTATTTATTGTAAAATAAATATGTTTTGCCATGTACTTTTAACCTTTACCACCTGAAAGATACGTTTTACAATATTTACGAACCTAGCATGACAGTTTTATCGCATGACTCTTGAAAATGCAATTAAACTATATCACCAAATTTCGTGTGATTAAAATATTATATACTTGACCACGTGTAAATGAAAACAATCTTTAGTTAATTTATAATACAAATGCTTATCTTCATCATAGTACATTATGCCTTAACTGGTTGGTTTCAGTACAATGATCCAAATGCTTGGAATACACCTGACTACCATGACCATCATTCCATAAAAACATTAGATGAAGTTCCTGATGTATGCAGTTTATATCATGACGAAAAATGTGCCGAAAATTGGCTTTCGACAATTAATAAAATTCAATCAATAAATATGAATAAATTGATGAATGTCGACTTTCGAAGTGCGATAAATAACAGTGTGGAAAATTCAAATTCCCTGAAAGAAATCGAATACCAATATGAGATCTTTCATAGTACGGTTGTACAAAAGGCTAAAAAGTTTCAATTCAAGAACTTTAGTAATCCCGAAACCAGAAGAATTTTCAAGTTTCTTACTGGATCAATTGAAACATCAAATAAAACACTTTCAAAACAATTAATAGAAATAAACATGAACATTTCCTATACGTACAACAAAGCTAGACCTTGTTTTCAAAGGTGTTTAGTCCCGGGTGAAAATGGAATTCGAAAACTCTTTGCCAACGAAAGAAATTACGATGTTTTACTTGGGTTTTGGGACTCGTGGAGAGATGTCACTGGAAAAAGGATTAAAAACTTGTTTATCGAACGAATGAAACTTTTAAATATTAAAGCCAGAGAAAACAATTACAAGAATTCAGCAAATTATGATCTTATTAAAGACTTTGAGGATGAAAATTTTGAAAGAGTCATTTTATCTTTATATAACGAAATTTTACCACTCTACAAAGAGTTGCATGGTTACGTGAGGTTTTGTTTGATGAAGTACTATCCAAATAGGTTTAATGGTAGTGGACCGATACCAGCACATATATTGGGTAACGTTTGGGGTCAGCAATGGAGTAATATATTTGATATTATTCAAGCGTGTAGAAACAAAACAGTTTCAAGATCATTTAAAGAGGAAGTGAAGAAAAATTTAAATAATTTCAAATCAGAAAGAGAAATTTTCGTTATGGCGGAAAATTTCTTCGAATCGATTGGTTTATACAAAATGACAAAACAGTTTTGGGAAAGAAGTGTGTTTAGGAGTCGGAATGATGTGATAATGGATTGCCACGGAAGTGCACATAATTTTATGAATAAACAAGATTTTCGAATCAAAATGTGTACTGAAAAAGCAATGGGTGATTTTGTGACAGCACATCACGAAATGGGTCACATTCAATATTATATGGCATATAAAAATTTACATTATGTTTTACAAAATTCAGCAAATGCGGGATTTCATGAAGCTATAGGTGACTTAATTGCTCTATCAGTCCAAACTCCGGAACATATGTACAAAGTAGGCTTAATATCAAGTCTCCCGAAATCAGATGAGTTTGATATTGATTATCTTTTAGACATATCTTTAGATAAGGTCGTTTTTCTTCCATTCGCATTAGTCATGGATAGTTTTGTCTGGAGTATATACAATGAATCTGTGCCTCCTTCAATGTTTAACGAATTTTGGTGGAATTTGAGGTATAAATATCAAGGTCTTAAACCACCTATACCAAGATCTAAAGAACATTTTGATCCAGGATCCAAATATCATGTTGCCTTCGATGTTTCTTATATTCGGTATTTTATTAGTCACTTACTTCAATTTCAGTTTTACGAAACTCTATGTAATATAAGTGGTTATAAGGGACCTCTTCATCGATGTGACTTTTATCAGTCAAAAAAGGCCGGTAAAAAATTATTGGAAATGTTACAGTGGGGAAGAAGTAAACCATGGCCTACAATTTTAAAGTTATTTACGGGAACCTCGGAAGTAAGTGCAAAACCAATGCTAAAATTTTTTGAACCTCTTCATAAGTGGTTGGTTCAAGAAAACAGAAAATACTCTATTCCAGTTGGTTGGTGAGTGTGGAGTAACCCTTCCTCCTTGCGTTAATGTTTAATTAATGAGGCGCCTAACAGGACGATATAAACTGAATTTCCGTGAAATTAGGAAATATCGTTTATGATAACATATTTGTTAGAGATAAAAGAGAGTTATGTATATATTTCGATTTATAATTTGTTATTTTGTATTTCTGTTGACTTTATGAAAGATTCTGCACTTAAATATCGCATTATATTTGTAAGAGATTAATTGGAACTCACTTGTCCAATTTTATGTTTGCTTAGATTTGTATTTGATAAAAAAGTGTAAAAATAAAATACAAAAAGGATAAATTAAACGGAAATTTATAATTTTAATATTACTTTATATGAAAAAACATTTCCGTAACTTAATTGGAAACATTCTAGATTTGGTTGTAACTTCTTTTTTTCAGTAAGAACTGAATATTTTGGATTCATCAACACAATGTTTCCCGAACTTTTATTTTTCGCTTAAATATTTAGAATCCGACTAAATTCCCATCTGTTTTGAGAGAGTAATTTTTGCTAATTACTTTTTATGATTATTTATTTAGTGATTATGTATTCAACACCCCATCAGTATATCATTTATAAAACTTCTATGAAGTTGTAGAGAGTGTAGTTTGATCGTTAGTTTTTCGTTTCAGGATCTTATATATAGCGCGTCACATGTGTTACACTCTCTCTCCATAAATCTTAAATTGAGTGCAGTATTCTTTAAAATTTTCAGAAAAATTTAAAATATTAGGTTGATCGAAAAATAATGGCGGTTTTTGAGCTTTATACTTTGTTTATCTACTTTGATATGTATATAAGTTTAAATGCATTAGTGTTAGATATTATTTGAAATCTTATGCCTAGCTGTGTATTCCTATAGCCATTATTAACATATTACTGTTATTTTTTAGAATATTTACGATGCTAAATTAATAATGGAAAAAATTAAAATTCGAGCAATTTTCTTGTACGAATTTAAACTGGGTCGTAAAGCAACAGAAACGGCTCGCAATATCAATAAAGCGTTTGGCAAGGAAACAGCTTCTGAGCGCACAGTGCAACGGTGGTTCCGAAAATTTTCTGATGGAAATGAAAACCTTGAAGATGAAGAAGGTCGTAGTCGTCCAGTTGCTGTGAACAACGACAATTTGAGGACAATGATGGAAACAGATCCCCGTACAACAATCAGAGAACTTTCAGATGGGTTGGGCATTAGTCATTCAACAGTCCTGTATCATTTAAAACAACTTGGAAAAATCAAGAAACTTGATGAATGGGTTCCACATGATTTGAATGAAACTCAAAAGAACCGACGTTATGAAATTTGTTCTGCCAATCATCGTCGCAATAAAAACGATCCATTTCTTGATCGTATTGTTACCTGTGATGAGAAATGGATCCTGTATGATAACCGACGTCGATCTGCACAGTGGTT
>MQRK01231888.1:48891-65779 GCA_001938485.1 Girardia tigrina
CACTTCTTTCCCAAAACTCGTCCGTCATTTTATACATTCCAATCGACACAAAAAATTCTTCTGCTATTTTAAATAATTCTTTAACAGAATACCTTTTAAGATTTTCATTAGCTTCTGAAAGATAATTATTATCATTCGATATTTCATTACACTGTTTTATTATAGGAAAGATATTTCCCCATTGTTGAGCCCAAACATTTCCAAATAAATGTGCAGGAATCGATCCGTTTTGATCGAATCTTCCCGGATAATATTTTGCGAGACAATATCTAACATAAGCGTGTAATTCTTTGTAAAGAGGTAAAATATTTTCGTAAAGTTTAAATACTGTTTTATCGAAATCGTTTTCTTCGAATTCAGTCATAAGGTTAAATGAAGCAGCGTCTTTATGACCGTTTTCTCGCGCCCCTGTGTTTTCTAAGCTCATTTTCTCAACAAACAAATCCCTTATTTTCGAACCGGTAACATTGTTCCAAGATACCCAGAATCTGCTCAATTTATCATAATCTCTCTCCTTTCGGAACAAATCTATAATTCCCGATTCTCCCGGTCTCAAACATTCAGGTGCACAAGGTTTACCATTGTTATAAATTCGAGATATATCATTCTCAATTTCGACGATTCTCTTCGAAATAGATTCATTTTTACTTACCGAAGTAAACGATAATAATTTACATATTCGACGAATTTCAAACGATTTGAAGGTTTTCCATTTAAACTTTCCAGCTTTTAATTTTAGTAATTTCGATACTTTCTTTCCTTTCACTTGAAATCTTTTTAACAATTTTAAATTCTTTTCGTTAATATCCGAGAGATAATTATAATTTACATTCGACAATCGATTTTCATTCCGTAATATAATTTTCTCAATTTCTTCGTGCCATTCTTTAGCACAGTTTTCATCCGAATAATCCTCACAAATGTCGGGATAACTTTCCAGATCCGTTAAATTATAATAACTGTCGAAAATATTCGATTTACGAGAATCGTTCTCATCATTAATCAAAGCTTCTATTTCAGAATCAATGGATTTATCCGAGTAAACTGAAAGAATAAATGTAAGTAACGTAATGTGCTGGTAGAACTTCATCACAATCAATAGAAGTGATGTTTGATTTGAGCAGTATTAAGTATTGATTTCTGCACATTTCAATGATAAAATGAGTGTCAATAAGAATGAGTGGTCACAGCACTTTTAGAACATCAATCAGTCAGCCAGGCAGTTATGTTTAAACTTTTATGTCTAAAATAACTCAAAATATTTATATGTTGTTTTTAACAGACCAATTGTATTTAAAGTGTAAATCATTTAAATTAGAATATAAGTCGGGTATAAAATAGTAAAGAAGAATTTTGCAGAGGAACACGAACCGGAAGAAAGCATCTTTTTCTTTGGTATATGTATAACTACTAGTTTTATTTAATGTAATATTTCATTTCCTTGCACGCTTTTTTTTCATTTGGATTATTTGGTTGTCTTACCACTTATTCTTTGGTTTAATTGCCTTCTATCTTTACCATTGTGATTTACTAATGACTTGATTTGATATTGTTAAATTCTGACATTTTTGACGAACCCTATGTGAATCGAACTCAAGATTAAGAGTGGTAAAATTGTATTTCGATGCAAATTTATATTTTTTAAAACAAATTTCTGAGGAACATAATTGTTTATTCTCAAACTTTTTGAAATAAATATAGTGTAATATAAATATGAATACGATAAAATTTTATTACTTCACAATTTTTAAATTTACAATTTCTGAAATTTAAAGTTTTAACTATGTTGTGTTGTTCAAAAGCTAATAATCTGTTTGTTAGTTCAAATATGTTTATTTTTATGAATGTTGATTGAAATTGTTATTTACAAAAATTGTTTATTTTTTTTAACGAGTTATTTATGTCAAAAAATATATTAAGTTTTCTTTTTAAGAAAAAACTTTAATATATAAAATATAATTGTTCAAAATAAGTTAATTAGCGAAAGCTAATTACACAATTTAATAGAATCAATAAAAATTAATATTCGTTGCATTTTTATTATTCATTTATTATTACAATTACGGTTTATTACCCACAATTTGTATACATCACAATAAACAATTTGTAAAATTTTAAAAATTTACAGTTTCACAATTAAAATTTTACAATTTTACAATTTAAAATTATGACGTTGTTAGAGTGAATCGTCTGGTCTTAATTTTACCCTTCTTTGCTTGTTCACAGTGCCGTATTAAGCACAGTTGAGGCCCATAGACAGTCAAACTTTAGTGACCCGAGGCGCCTAAGTTAGTACCAGACTAAAATTTCCATTTGCGAATTTCACCGGCAAGTACTTTCTTAATGTATGTAAGTATTTTAGCTTATTTTTCATTGCACTGTCATTCACTCAGCCGATAGTAACGTAAATGTTGGTATGTTGTAATGAGACACTGACGGCGTGCTATTTTTATCGGCGGCGGCTCGCCGGGTTTTTTACGCACTGTTTTTGGCAGAAAGTAACAATTCTCGAGTTCAGTAAATTTGAGTCAACCATAAACGAATGCGAGTAACATGTTGACAGTCGAATGTTCCATGTTGAAAATGACTTATTTAAATTTTTTAATGTTTTTTTTCTGTCAATTGTCGTTGCTAACTTGCTAATATCTGTAAATTTGTAACTCAATATAATACAATATTATAATACATTTATTTTTTATCCTTAGGCCCGTGGACCCTACTTTGCCTAATGGGTAATCTGGATCTGCTTGTTCATGTACTTTATACATTGTAAGTACGTCACACAATTTTGACTAGATAATATAACTGCTTTACCACATAATGCTTCTTTTTTCTATTCCATTTCGATAACCAGACTTCTAAAGTAGTTAATCCACATTTGTGATCGCTTAGATGCTTTCTTGTGTGTAGTATGAATGATATTACATTGTTGTATTGCAGTCGGAAACTCATTCACACCTTATAATACACCGACATCTACATGCATTACAAAACACAATTTATAAAAAGAAGAGAAAAAGGAGACAGTGATAGTCAATACATATATTTGAAATTTAGCACAATGTTGAAAGGTTATTGAATCCCGATAGATGTCGCCTGAGGCATTTCTGATCTTCTCGCATTTCCCCCAGAGCATTGTGAATACGTCGTAGAAACTGAAATATTACATAAATGATTAAAAACAGACAAAGTCGCACAAAAACTCACCCGATGGAGAAAGCTGGACATCTGACCCTCCCTAGATAGATTTTCGTATAGAGCATCAGTAGTGGTAACCCATCTGAGAATCATAGTACCCCGAAACAAGTTATAGACCCTGAAGATGTAAAAGTTAATTAATAATAATAAATAATAATTATTATTATTTATTAGAAAATGGAGTTCAATCGATAACGATTGGACGAATAAAAATTTAATGTAATTAATAAATATAAATGTCGAAAAAATACAAAATTGTTTAAATAATCTCATTGAACTCGATTTCCAAATAAACGATTGCAAAAAAACGAATTCGCTTTTTTATTCGGTTTTCAATCTATTCGGTGTTATTTTTTATCATCAATTTCGATTTGTAATGGTAACGAAAGTCGATTTTAAAGTTGTTGTTTTGGGCAAAGAATGTGTCGGTAAAACGGCAGCAGTCGATCTATTTTTGAAAGAGAATTTCCACGCGAATAACGCTTATCATCCAACGATCGGGGTAGCGATAATATTCTGATTATAATGACTACTATGAAAGAATTTAAACGAATTTCTGTTCTATTGAAATTTAAAGATAATATCGACCATCTTCTCAAATCAGAAAATCCTCCGATAATTTCATGCAAATATGGCCGGCTGAATTTCGATCCTACAACCTCCAAACTTAAGTGGGACAATCGATATTTGATTAATTCAATTTCGAAACTGCCGGTATGGGACTTGACGAAATGCACGTTTTCGGATTCGGGTTTGAGTACCGATGTTGTAAATGCCCTCAAAGAAAATCGATTCGTATGTCCGACGAATATTCAAATTAGCACAATTTCAACAATCCTCACTGGACTGAATACGATCCTACATTTGGGCGGTAAAACCGATGGCGGTAAAATCTGTGGCATGATATACGCAGCCGGTCTGAGGCCTGGAGACAGTCTCGTTGCGTTCATACGGAGAATGAGTTCTCTCGGCAGTGTCCCTTTGGATACGCACTTCCCTTTGTACAAGATCAGTGACCCTAGTCACCTCATATATATATATATATATATATATATATATATATATATATATATTAGGGTGGTCGCAAGAAATCGATGTTGGGATTTCTCTGACATAGAGCTTGAGAAAGCAACGAAAAGAGAAGTACATGGAATTTTGGGGGGTTGGATAGGCCATGTACCAGTTGCAGGATGACTACGAGTTGCTTGGGCCTACATTCAGAGAATAACCGCAAAATACAAGATTCTAATTTTAATTTGTTTGAATAATATTGTTTTTGAAAATCGAAAAAATGCTATATATATATATTTACGAAGCAAGTTAATCAAGAAAAAACATGGAGAGAAAAATTGCAAACATTTCTCTTTAATACATTTTAAACATTTGTGGATAATCCTTAAACGTCTTTTTGTAAAAAAAAATTAATCATAATCATTTATTTTCATCAAAAATGAGTAAGTGACAAAAGGTTGGAGAAAATTACAGGGTTATTCAACTTTATATCGACAATTATTCATTTTAATATCGACATTAGAAAACAAATACTGACAGTGATTTTACACTTTTATTAAAAAATATATGAAAAAAATATATACAAACATATACAAAATAAAAAATAGAATAGTCTTTTTTTGTATTTTTAAATAAATTATTGCTTTTGACGCGCTAACTCAACCCAACGTCTCATGTCAAGGATAGTTGAAACGATAATCAAGGAAGAGCAGACGATAACTGCTTCTTGGCATATTGATGACATGTTCATTGTGGAAAGTTCTTGTAATGCAGAGGATGTAGTAGGAATTTTTCGCCGGTTTGTGTTGAAGTCTAAACCCAAAGAACGGATTGGTTTAGACAAAGATGTCAGGGTATTTGGTCTGAATGTAAAAAGCAATTTGTAGTAGAGAAGAGACCAAGAGCTCGTAACTAGTGAGCATGAGAAAGCAACGAAAAGAGAAGCACATGGAATTTTGGGGGATTGGATAGGCCATGTACCAGTTGCAGGATGGCTACGAGTTACTTGTGCCTACATTCAGAGATTAACCGCAAAATACAAGATTCTAGTTTTAATTTGTTTAAATAATATTGTTTTTGAAAATCGAAAAAAATCATCTTATTTTACAACTTCCTCCCAAATAAATATCAAAAACTATCAAAAATAAGGATAATTAATTTTTGCAACTATGAAAAATTACGATTAAAAATTGTGTTTGCTCGATTCCTCGATTTTTTAGCGGTTGAATTTGTATATTGTCTCAATTGTGATTTTTTGGCGAGTTATTTTTGATTCTTTTTTTGGGTTGTATCGTTGCTGAATTTTATCTGTCATTTTTGAACGAAGAAAACCGTTTATTTGCCAGTAAAATTTTTCTCGAAGATTCTTTTATATTTGTGAGGGATAATTTGGAATGTTGTAAGTTTGTTGTTTGTATGCTGTTTAGATTTGTGACTCTCCTACTCAGATGGGATTGATATGTTATTTGATTGATTAGTTGAATTTAATGAAATTAATCTAATCATATTAATTTTAAGTACTAATTAATTAAAGTTTGATAATTATGAATTTTAATAATATTTTCAGTAAACGATTTTAACTTAGTAAATTTAATATATTTTAAAAATTAATGTTTATTTAAAAAATTACATAATATCTTTTTATCCAATAAAATTATGAGAAATTAAAATGTAATATTAAAAGTTCCCATTCATTGTTTTTTTTTATATTTGTAACCTCAGTTTGTAAGATGAAATTAAATTATTCCCCTCGGCCTGATTACTCCGCACTCTCACCATGGTGCGAGAATCTACATAATAGATTCTCTCTTTCGGTGGTCTATTGCTGATCGTGACTTTTTCTTATGATAAAATTCCTCAAATTCCTTCTTTTCCTTTTGCAAATATCAATTTATATTGATAATTAAAATTTTCATCTAATATCTGTTTTAATTCTCTTTTTTATATAATTAATTTTTCCACTGTTTTAATTTAATTTTAAAATAAACTTGATGTCCTTCTTAGCATAAATATCTCTTTATTTAATCTTGGCTATTTACCTTTTTAATCTATTCTTAATTTAATTGTTTATATAATTTATATTTAATATTGTAAAAGGATAAATACGGTTTTATTTTATCCATTAATTAAAACAATAAATTATTTCTTTTAATACTTATATTATTTATACAATTAAACCTCAACACTTTTCTTAAAATCTTTCTTCTTTTATAGTCTTTTTTGAATATAATTTATTTCTGTTTACTTTTTAAAATATAATGTTTTCCCTTTCATTATAAATATTCTTTTGTTTTATTTATTTTGGTTACCTTTTTAATAAATGTTATTTTTATTATTTATATATAATTTATATTTAATATAATAAATAGATATATAATTTCTTATTATATCTATTAATTAAAACAAATTTTTATTTTTAAATACTTTTATTATTTATACTCAACAAATGTATAAATTAATATATCTGACTTATATGTATATATGAAACCAAAAGATAAGGCATTACAATTGCCCTTCAAGATTCAATTGAGTTTTTGCCTATTTGCCCTCTGGAACGACTTCGATCCCATCATCGACTATCAGCTGACATGCAGCATTTCAACAACATAACAATCATTTATTATATCACATATTATTTTAGTATCTCAAGTTCACATTGATTTATCCTTGCCGAGTAAATAATCGAAAAGCGTTTGACTGTGCATAATTTTCCTCACCCCAACAATGAAAATAATCACAAGGTCTTCTATACGCGTGTCATTTGGCTGTCAATGCGTAGATATGTCAAACTCTGAACTTCTCAATGCCCGTCCTGTCAGAAATTCAAAGTTGATAGTAAATTGAAACCTCATGTCTACCATTATCCACTTTCTTTAGGCTTTGAGAAACTCTACATCTATATCTATCTTTAAAAAATCAATTATTGTAGAATATTTTGAGCAATCTACTTATCCTTGAGTAATCCATGAATTTGTTGGGTATTAAAATCTTTAATCTGAAATATTTACTTTTTAGAAACACAAATCTTTAATCTTTACTCTTTAAACTTTAATTGTAAATCTGACTCCAATTAATCAGTAAGGACTTCCAACATAAATATATAAATGAATGAACGCAAATTATTTTATAAAACTTTATTTTTCAATAACACAATTATTAAAAACATCAACATGGGTTTTTAAACTTTTATTTTCAATACAATCAGAATTGTCTTTTGGATAACTCTCAGCAAAACTCTCGTCATTCGACATTGTTCTAAATTGATAACTTTTAGTTAATGTTTGTTAATAAACAATTATTCGAACATGTTTTTCATTATTTTCAGATTTTATTTTTAAAGCTCAAATTTTGTAGTTTTAGTATTAATTTTATTTACATATTAATTTTATTTAAAAATTATTTTATGTAAAGAAAGAACATTTATTTAATTCAAAACTTAGTTAAAACTATTTATTTTATTTAAATTTTAATATGAAGATTTTAAAATATTTAATATTTTTAATGTTTTTAAATATCTTATGCTGTACTTTAAAATGTAAATTATACTCGAATAATTATCTATCGAGAACATCTAAAATATCAATTTTCCATCTGGGTGGGAGAAACAGATTTTCAAATACTAAACTCAACATACAAAATTCAACAAACCAATTTCAACATAACAAATTTAAAATATTCCTCACAACAATATAGCACACAGCTTTATATTGTTCAAATCAATAGTATCAATAAACGTATTTACAAACGGATAATCGATGCGAGTTTATCAGATCACAGTTTATTAATATCGAAAATATAAATCCTCTAAATGAACGATAACCATTACACTCCCAAAATCAAATGAATTCTTATTCTCTTATACAGGATACTAAGTTCAATTTCAACTTCAGGATAAAAAAAATAAAAAGTAAAGAATTTAAATAAATTTACTCTACACGGAATCTTCTTTTAAAGTTTGTTGTAGGAAATTATTGGTGTGCCCATGACTCAATTCCTTGTTGTTTATATACTAGTTTTTTTCTACCCTTGAAAATTGATCAAATAAAACAATATTTTTAATTTTCAATTCTAAATTTTGTTAAACTAAATATTATTTTGTTTGAAATTAATAATTTTACCAAAAGAATTATTTTATATTTTTTCTACATAAAATTTTGTCAAAAGTATTCATATGTATTTTTTGAAATCCTAACAAATTGTTAAAATTATTACTGTAGTGGGCTAAACATCACCAATATAAATTACACAATAATTTTCTATTTTTAATAATTCTAAATATATATAATATAATATAATAATCTCGACATATTTCAAGTCCCATGCTGTCTTTATTGCCTCGTTGGTGGCTTCGAGCTGTGGTAGGTTGATGTGAGAAACATCATCATCCTCTACAGAGATATCGGTCGATATCGAATTTGTGACACACTACACTTGACCTAGACTACGGTCGGTACTTCCCATTAGTCGTTCAGAGCGCTCTTTGCTCTGCAGCCGTTCCGCCAGCTTCACTGCGAAGTTTATAACAAAAGGTTCCACGTAATTGTTCCATCCGCAGCTGTAGGTCATCATTTTTAGAAAACTGAATTCAGCCTCAACCACTCGCTATTTGAAAATAGCCCAGCAGCTAACTAACCCAGGAAAAATGTTTCTGTTGTGTCAGATGATCTTACACCTGCGGCATCTTGCCTTCCCGGTGCCAGCGCAGTTCACTGTTAGTCTGCCGTACAGTGAGGCAGAGCACTCTGTCTCCCTTAATTTTACCACCGAGTTTGTATAGAGTCCAAAACTATCGAGCAATGCTCCCCCGTGCTTCGCTGAACATTTGCTACTGTCGACAATGACCTCATCACAGTAGGTGTCCTCAGCCTCCGCCACCTGTGGGTCCAACCTGATCATGTGGTCCATGATGCACCTCATAATTTATGGTGCCACGTTCAGCCCGAAACTTAGTCACGTCAACAACCACACCTTCTCACTTTAGTGGATCACTTGATAGGGTCAAAGACTCCGGTCAACCTTGATCTGGAGATATGCACGTCTCAAGTCAATATCTCGAGCGACACCCTATCTTCCACTATTTGCACAGCTTTTCTACACACACCCGGTAAGCTGCAGTGTGGCTGGACACAAACTCGCTCAATACTCGGTAGTTCATCACCAGCCGCACCTTCTTCTTGGCCTTCTAAACTACCGTCATCAGCGACAGAACGGCTTTTTTGTACTGCATCACCGAAGCGTAGGCGGCCGCTCATTCCAGCGACTCTGGTTGCACCTAACTGCTTCTTCAACTCCATACCGCCATCCATGAATCCCCTTCAATCTCTGCCGATTAATCGACATCTTCGATTCTTGTGTATGCCTGTTGCTTCAGTCTATCCGTCCGCATCTGGTGCTCAATCCTAACTTTGACGCACACAGCGGCCAGGAACCCAAACGCTCCCGAGTTCGGTGTCTATGCCGAGGATTATCCCAGTCCTCAACTCGACAGTTATTGGTAACACTATAACGCCGCATCCTATCCGCTTGTGGCTACACTTTATCAACAGAGTTGCTCTTAATTGCACGCCCGCTACAAAGCCGTTCATCAACTGAAACGCTTCTTCTATTGCGACAAACATTGCAGAAAGGAATCAATACCGTCTCTACGGCCGATGTCCAATAGCCGGTATCTACTATTTCCTTCAAGGTCCTCCCACACAAGTTCACCGAAACGAATGCCAATCATGTGTCGCCGCAACCAAGCCCACACTAGCTGAATAGTGGGGACAAAAGTATGATTCTTATCCGTTCGGTTTTGAGCTACGGAAATCTACTTGCAATGTTGCCCAACCGGCCGCAACTAAAACATCCGCTCTTCCACCACAGTTCACAATTTAATCTGTTGTATAACAGCTAATGTTGCCTCTCTGTCATGCATCCACGAGCAAAATGCTTGCTCCCACAACATCAATAACATCTCGGCCCTCTTTTATTCGCTGACTTTTATATTATTGTGATACAATTATAAACCCTTACTGTATGATACTTTAAACCAATTTTCCAATAGTGTAATTTTAAATCAGTTTCCTTAATTAAAAAACTCAGCAATAAATTATATCAAAATTACCAAATATGCTTTCAAATTTTTAATAAAACGTAATTTATGAAAAATTAATAATAGAAGAAAAATGAATAATTATTAATAGAAGAAACATCGAAATTTCTCAGAAAGACCGAGATAAAATTGTTACAAAACATTAGGCAATTTAATAAAATGAGACTAGTCTATACTACACCAATGCCTAAAGAAATAATACCGTAAAATTAGGATACTGAGATAATTAAATAAAGTTTGCTATAGTTTCTGCTTAAGTTTGATAAATAGTGAGAAATTGTAATTTGAAACAGTTTCAAATTGAGAAGATAAAAAAAATTCTTTTTCAGTAGTTTTTCATGTTCCTTCTATTATTTATAATGATAATTGTTCATTAAAAATTTTTTTATTTAAAATCTGAAAATAAATTTAGTAATTTATAAATTTTTTAATAACTTCTATACAAAAATGATTTAAAATTTTTTAAAAATAATATTAATAATAAAATTTAATATTGGAAAATTAAATGAATAATAATTTAAATTCATCTAAATTCAATTTTGAAAGCAAACATTAGTTTTTGTTTCAATGCTCTGTTCGATGTGTATATTTGCCGATTCAAGTGATTAAAGTGAGTGAGTGTTTTTTGGCGGTCATCCGTGTCTGTGTGTTTGTTTCCTTTATTCATTATTATTGTTATTATTATTATTATTAAAGGTGATATATTGAAGTATATTCCTTTTATGATGACCGCCTAAAATAAAGATCTTAACTGAACGAAAAAGTACTTTTAGTATCTTTGTTACAGTTTAAGATTACATTACCAAATCCGTATGGATTAATCGACCTTTTTGTCTCTATTTATCTGTGACTAAAGAATAAGTAGTCATTGGTCTAAAAATAAATAAATTTATCGACTTTGTCTTCATTAATAATTTAAACGGAAAATTTTTGGTCTAGTAATTCATATAAGAAAAATGGTTATTGATTAATTTAATTTTAATCAATCAATATAAAATAAATTATTTCACTACTACATTTTAAATCAAATTTTGAGCAACTGAAATTAGTGAAATCGTTGAAACGATTAAAAACCAAAATTAAATGTGTTTTTCGTACCACATTCTGCTATCTATCTATAAAATGTTAATTAGAGATTACTTAGAGAAAATCTTAACTTAGGGTTAGTGCAGTGCTTATTTACCATTAGTATATATGCACATATATAATATACATTAATTTGTATTACTTGGCATAATTTAGTTTGTCTTAGTCGGAACCATTTTGGGGCATCAGGCTTCCACATCCAAACGGTTGGCTCAAGGTAACCTAGAATAAATACAGATGCATAAATATTATATAAATAAATATCCAGTTGCCATTTAATTAAAAAAATCATTAACTTGAAAAATAATGATAACAAAAACAAAACAATTACTTCACGAATGCGGACTAAAATACACTAACAGTTAAATATCGTATCCCACCAACAAATAAATTGGCTGATAAAATTCTCTTTCAAGCACATACCGATCAAATGCTATCCGACAAGTCTACCGCTGTGACAGTAATGTTTCGACTATTAAATATATACAATATGTAAATAAATAAACTATTATTCGTCATAATAAAAGAAACAAATTAATTTACCGAAAAGTTTTGATCAAAAATAACGACGATTGACGTATTTCATCTATTCCACCCGACTAAATAACCGAAAATTAACTAATAATTCCTGGTCAAACTAATCAGATCGGATGATCGAAATGTCATTCAGACTCATTCCGATTCAGTAAGTGCGCATCATTTGACTTCCGAATGCTATTCTTTAGTGTGATCATAAGCAACGTCTTTTACCCTCTGTTATTAAATAATGCAGCTTTGTTAAGAATCTTTTATTTTTTATACTTTTATAAGAGATTTAGTTTAAGACAAATTAGTTGTTCTTGAGATCCCTGTTTTATAACAGTTAGCGTATTTCATTTTGAAAAGAGTATTTATAAAAATCTTAAAAAGATAATATCATAAATTTAATTTTTTTCAATTGATTATGATTTATTTTGATTATATCTCAAATAAATACACAAAGCAGACACCAATGTTAAAGTTAATCTATTTCAGATGTATGACAACAATTATATATATATATATACTCTGTAGCACTTCCTACTGAAAATTTGCATGCTAGTTCATTCTCAATAAAAATACAATAAGTTTTTTCAACTTTACCCAGTGATTTCGTTAAATCTAATTAATTAAACAATAAATTAATGATAATAAATTAAAATTGAGAAAAAAAAGAAAACATGTATTTGATTAATTTATATTGTAATATTTATATTGAAATATCTTGATGCAGCTGATTTTAGTTCCAGTCTCAACTGAAAAATTAAGCAATTAAAATAGTACATTTGTGCCTAATTTAAGTTTTATAAAACTTTAAAAACTTAACACTCCGAATGCTTTACTTTTTTAGACATCAAATAGAGGTAGTTTAGGAATTAAGAAATTTACACAGCGTGAAATAACAAAAATTTTGATATTTGTAACCAAAGGGGTCATGAGTCGATTATAACATGAAGCCTCAAAATTGCTGATAGCCTCAAATTAAGCGCATCTCAACATGCCAGATTATGCACCCATCATATATAAAATCGATGGTATCCTCCAAGTGTTTCGGATTAATTAAGTTAATCAAAAGCAGTACATAGACTTTATTGTATTCTTTTTTTTAATATATGTTTTACTATAAATTCTGAACGACGTTCATAAAATTAAAGCGGAGGTCAATGAATTACTGCCAGTACAAAATAAATGTATTTTTAGTAAAAAAACAAGAGAATTTATCGAAATGAGTTGTGATTGCCGGCGGTTTTTGTAGCATAGCAGAATTTGAAAAAAAACATTTCATTAAATTTATTGATTAATTTTGAATAAATGATTTTGATTTTTTGTTTGTTTGGAAATATATTTGATAAATTTAATGTTGATGAACATTGACTTTGTTTGAAAGTTTAGTTTTGTTTGAATAAAGGGTTGGAAAGAAAAAAGAATTGAATTGAAATAGATTTTATCAAGATGTGGAATTTGATTTTTGTTATTATTTTAATTTTGTTCCCAATTATGTTCGTGAGGAAAATTAACTTATTACTATTTATATTAAATTATCATATTACATATATATATATAAAATATTTTATTTATTTACTCTATTTATTAATAAGAATTCATTTATTAATAAATGTTAAAAATTATTTTATGTAATAATCTTTCGATATAAAATCTATCGAAATAAATATAAATCATGGAAGAAAACTAAGAATGATTCGTGCAGATCTATCTCAATCTAAACGGTTTATATCCAGTAAATCCGTTTCCCGAAGAATATCCAAAGTAAATCTGAACCGAAAGACAAGACAGTACTCGACTGGTCTCAATGTCGCTTACCCCAAACAGAGAATTCGGAACGGTTACACGGCGCCATTGGCTGCTTGCCGGAACCGCCTTTCCCTTCGTACAGTCGTAATATTGCTCTCCGTCGTTGTCCGCCTTTGGTAGCCAGAAAAAATATCATGAACTGAATAGACAAAAACCGGTTAGAGAATCCGGACCGGAAATTCCTTTGATTAATGCCACATGTGAGCATTATGTAGTCCAGAAATAATGAATCGAGTGATTTCTAGAATGGTCCATTCCATCAGAGATAACATCCCGGATTCTCAACAATGGAGATTCGATAAGAGATGCTATCAATTGGACTAGAATTGCTTTTGAAACTATATATACTATTTTCAAAATGGAATACTAACTGTTATAAAACAGACCTCAAGAACAACTAATTTGTCTTAAACTAAATCTCTAAAAATAAAAGATTCTTAACAAAGCTGCATTATTTAATAACAGAGGGTAAAAGACGTTGCTTATGATCACACTAAAGAATAGCATTCGGAAGTCAAATGATGCGCACTTACGGAATCGGAATGAGTCTGAATGACATTTCGATCATCCGATCTGATTAGTTTGACCAGGAATTATTAGTTAATTTTCAGTTATTTAGTCGGGTGGAATAGATGAAATACGTCAATCGTCGTTATTTTTGATCAAAACTTTTCGGTAAATTAATTTGTTTCTTTTATTATGACGAATAACAGTTTATTTATTTACATATTGTATATATTTAATAGTCGAAACATTACTGTCACAGCGGTAGACTTGTCGGATAGCATTTGATCGGTATGGGCTTGAAAGAGAATTTTATCAGCCAATTTATTTGTTGGTGGGATACGATATTTAACTGTTAGTGTATTTTAGTCCGCATTCGTGAAGTAATTGTTTTGTCAGTTATCATTATTTTTCAAGTTAATGATTTTTTTAATTAAATGGCAACTGGATATTTATTTATATAATATTTATGCATCTGTATTTATTCTAGGTTACCTTGAGCCAACCGTTTGGATGTGGAAGCCTGATGCCCCAAAATGGTTCCGACTAAGACAAACTAAATTATGCCAAGTAATACAAATTAATGTATATTATATATGTGCATATATACTAATGGTAAATAAGCACTGCACTAACCCTAAGTTAAGATTTTCTCTAAGTAATCTCTAATTAACATTTTATAGATAGATAGCAGAATGTGGTACGAAAAACACATTTAATTTTGGTTTTTAATCGTTTCAACGATTTCACTAATTTCAGTTGCTCAAAATTTGATTTAAAATGTAGTAGTGAAATAATTTATTTTATATTGATTGATTAAAATTAAATTAATCAATAACCATTTTTCTTATATGAATTACTAGACCAAAAATTTTCCGTTTAAATTATTAATGAAGACAAAGTCGATAAATTTATTTATTTTTAGACCAATGACTACTTATTCTTTAGTCACAGATAAATAGAGACAAAAAGGTCGATTAATCCATACGGATTTGGTAATGTAATCTTAAACTGTAACAAAGATACTAAAAGTACTTTTTCGTTCAGTTAAGATCTTTATTTTAGGCGGTCATCATAAAAGGAATATACTTCAATATATCACCTTTAATAATAATAATAATAACAATAATAATGAATAAAGGAAACAAACACACAGACACGGATGACCGCCAAAAAACACTCACTCACTTTAATCACTTGAATCGGCAAATATACACATCGAACAGAGCATTGAAACAAAAACTAATGTTTGCTTTCAAAATTGAATTTAGATGAATTTAAATTATTATTCATTTAATTTTCCAATATTAAATTTTATTATTAATATTATTTTTAAAAAATTTTAAATCATTTTTGTATAGAAGTTATTAAAAAATTTATAAATTACTAAATTTATTTTCAGATTTTAAATAAAAAAATTTTTAATGAACAATTATCATTATAAATAATAGAAGGAACATGAAAAACTACTGAAAAAGAATTTTTTTTATCTTCTCAATTTGAAACTGTTTCAAATTACAATTTCTCACTATTTATCAAACTTAAGCAGAAACTATAGCAAACTTTATTTAATTATCTCAGTATCCTAATTTTACGGTATTATTTCTTTAGGCATTGGTGTAGTATAGACTAGTCTCATTTTATTAAATTGCCTAATGTTTTGTAACAATTTTATCTCGGTCTTTCTGAGAAATTTCGATGTTTCTTCTATTAATAATTATTCATTTTTCTTCTATTATTAATTTTTCATAAATTACGTTTTATTAAAAATTTGAAAGCATATTTGGTAATTTTGATATAATTTATTGCTGAGTTTTTTAATTAAGGAAACTGATTTAAAATTACACTATTGGAAAATTGGTTTAAAGTATCATACAGTAAGGGTTTATAATTGTATCACAATAATATAAAAGTCAGCGAATAAAAGAGGGCCGAGATGTTATTGATGTTGTGGGAGCAAGCATTTTGCTCGTGGATGCATGACAGAGAGGCAACATTAGCTGTTATACAACAGATTAAATTGTGAACTGTGGTGGAAGAGCGGATGTTTTAGTTGCGGCCGGTTGGGCAACATTGCAAGTAGATTTCCGTAGCTCAAAACCGAACGGATAAGAATCATACTTTTGTCCCCACTATTCAGCTAGTGTGGGCTTGGTTGCGGCGACACATGATTGGCATTCGTTTCGGTGAACTTGTGTGGGAGGACCTTGAAGGAAATAGTAGATACCGGCTATTGGACATCGGCCGTAGAGACGGTATTGATTCCTTTCTGCAATGTTTGTCGCAATAGAAGAAGCGTTTCAGTTGATGAACGGCTTTGTAGCGGGCGTGCAATTAAGAGCAACTCTGTTGATAAAGTGTAGCCACAAGCGGATAGGATGCGGCGTTATAGTGTTACCAATAACTGTCGAGTTGAGGACTGGGATAATCCTCGGCATAGACACCGAACTCGGGAGCGTTTGGGTTCCTGGCCGCTGTGTGCGTCAAAGTTAGGATTGAGCACCAGATGCGGACGGATAGACTGAAGCAACAGGCATACACAAGAATCGAAGATGTCGATTAATCGGCAGAGATTGAAGGGGATTCATGGATGGCGGTATGGAGTTGAAGAAGCAGTTAGGTGCAACCAGAGTCGCTGGAATGAGCGGCCGCCTACGCTTCGGT
>MQRK01231888.1:76025-90064 GCA_001938485.1 Girardia tigrina
GAAGAATTTTTTGTGTCGATTGGAATGTATAAAATGACGGACGAGTTTTGGGAAAGAAGTGTTATACAACAACCGAAAGATAAAATAATGGACTGTCATGGAAGTGCACACGATTTTATGAATGGAAGAGATTTCAGAATATCAATGTGCACTAGGAGGAATCTGGAAGACCTTTCTACAATCCATCATGAAATGGGCCATATTGAATATTTTATGGCTTATGCAAATTTACCTTTTGTTTTTAGAGATTCTGCCAATGCTGCATTCCATGAAGCTGTTGGTGATACAATTGCATTGTCTGTTAATACACCGGAACATCTTCACAAAATTGGTCTTATTTCAAGTATACCTAAAACCGAAGATTTCGATATAGAATATTTAATGGCAACAGCATTGGATAAAGTTGCATTTTTACCCTTTGCTTTAATAATGGATAGTTACATATGGGGAGTATACAATGGATCCGTACCAACGTCTAAACTAAATGAACATTGGTGGAAGTTGAGAGAGAAATATCAAGGAATTAAACCTCCTGTAGAAAGAACGGAAAAGGATTTCGATCCTGGAGCAAAATATCATATTGCATTCGGTATTTCTTATATTCGATATTTTATTAGTTTCATATCTCAATTCCAATTTTATGAATCGATGTGCAATATAAGTGGTTATGAAGGTCCTTTACATCGATGTGATTACTATGAGTCGAAAGAAGCAGGAAGAAAATTGTTAGATATGTTGAAAGAAGGAAAACGTCAACATTGGAGGAAGACATTAAAAATTTTAACAGGTAATGAAGAACTGAAATCCGATTCTTTATTAAAGTTCTTCGATCCTCTTTATAAATGGTTGAAAAAGAGAAACAAAATGTTAAACATTCATGTCGGATGGTAAAGACATTGAAATTGTCTACTTTTAATTAAATATATGATATTTTATGTTTGTCATTTTATTAATTTATATAATATTTTAATATTCGAATGTTTTTAAACAGAGTTGTATTACAATAATATACTGCTGTCATTACTTATCAATATCGTAATTAAATTTAATTAAAGTAAATTTATTAACTGTTTATTTTTTAATTAATATTTTCATATTAAATTAAAAATAATGTTTACTTAATTAAAATAAATTAAATGTCTTTTATTGGACTAACCGCGGTTGTCTCGTCGTGGTGATCTGGCAAAAACGGAAGGCCTCTGAACTTCATTAGATTGAATATTTCTATCTTCGTTAAGGGGAGGAATTCCTGAAGCCTAGTCTGTAATTCTTTCTTGTACAGCTTCTAAGCAACTTGTTTCGTAGATAATTATCACTATGGGACTGGCCACCGGATCGAGCTGTGTCAACAAGTACCTATGGGCGGAGTGAGTTGACACCGGATTATGGTACCTCAAGAACGCTCTGCGGAAACGTACAAATTGATTCAATCGCGTGGCCAGCGGTCGGTGCGAACCTGATGACCGAGATACGGGCTTACCTGCAGTGTGTCCTTGTTCCATGTCGTGGCTTGCACCGCAATGAGTTCGCAGTAGATGACGGTCGTTTCAAACAGCATTTCAGTTTGTCAATCGCAGCCCCGGACAGGGGAAATCCTCGTGCAACATCCCACCGACAGGAACATTGGTGAATACAACCCTTTCAGCGCCGCAAGCCGAGGAACGAAATTCGCGTTCGACGTAACGTTTGAATTTCCCTTTGTTTCCCCATTTTTTTAAATTCCTCTGGGAGAGCGATAGTAGGGGGAAAATGGGCATTCTATACCCCCAGGGGGTCACCTGTTGCCATAGCAACGGTCACGGTTACCATGGTAACGGTCGCGATCACCTTAGCAACGGTAAAAAGGTTGTAATCACCTTAGCAACGGTAACCAAGGGACGTTTTTCATTAGCATCGGATACAGTGATTCAAGATAATTGTAACCATATTAACGTTTACCATATCCATAGCAGCTGTGACCCTTTCCTTAGTAACCGAAGAAAAAAAGTGCTAATTGATCGCTGCTCAGTGCTCAAATGTGCTAATCAATATTTTTAAAGTGCCAATCAATAGTGCACATAGTGCCACACATTTTTAATTTGCTAGCACAGTGCTTTTCAAGCTGCACATGTGCCAAAGTGCAAAAATCAATGCATTCAAATTTTTAAAAGTGCAAGTGTCAAAAATTGATATCATGTGTTTGATGCAAATAGAATTTTCATATTTTGATTACTTTTTCCTATAATTAGCATAATGTGCAAATTTACACAAAAAACATCGATTTTAGAGGTACAAGGAAGCAGAATATCAATAAAGTGCTGATGCTGTTGAATAGAAACCCATATACAAACATTCAGATTCCATGTCAATATTTTCGAAAAAGTGCTGAAATATCAATTTTTTTGAATATTTCTGAAATTCTCAAAAAAGTGCTAAAAAATCATTTTTTTTCGTATATATATGAAACAAATATGTTATATGTATGTTATTTGCCATCAAACAATACCTCATGAATCGTCTAATGTACATAATAAACAATCATAAGTACCATGGTTACCGTAACCAAGATAAATAACCTTTTATTTTACATGTAAAAACTACATGTATAAAACTCCTGTTATACTTAAAACGTGCATAGACGTTATACATAACATCTACATAATCTACTAAAGTACCTGAGCCTAGGCATCACCAATCAAAAGTACCTTGGTAACCGTAACCATGTGACATAGCCTTAATATTATTTATAAAAACCTATAATATACTTAAAGCATGCATAGGCTTTCTAGACTACAATCATAACAACATGCACTTGTTATGTATTCATCATACATTCATTATGCATTCATGTACTCATCATGTCAACGAATTGCATTCATTATGTTAACGAAATTTGAATTTCAAATTTGAATTTTAATCAATATATCAATTTCCTAAAGGTCATTTGCCATTATTTTAAAATCTTGTTTACAAAAGGGTGAGTTTTTTTGCTCCGTAAATAAATTATTTTTTTTAGAATTCTAATTTATTCCAATACTACAAGTACAGTTTCTCTTTTAAAGAATATTTTATATGTCCAACATGTGAGGTAGTGTTCAGCACTGGTTTTGGAGAATTTTTCAACGACCATAAACAACATCTGGCTCCTTTCACCAAATCGTAAAAGAATATATTTAAAGAAAATATGTCGAAGATAATTCAAGAGAAAATACAAACAAAAATTCCGCAATGTTCATTATACTCATGCTGTGTGGCAAATGTTCACAATCCGCAAAATTGTCATGATTAAATGCAGCGTTATTATGGATATGTGTTCAATAGATGTGAGTTATATTTGTCCAGTATTTCAAAATGCAAGTAGTGGCGACTATAATCAATTTTATGAATGTCACAAGGACCACTTGAGTGAATTTTTAGTGAAGTCCAAGAAGACTATATTCACATTATCAGCGTATCCAGTTCTCGCAGCACCAAATGTTTAAAATTTTCCAATTGAGAAGAATGTTACAAATGTTCCAATGGAGATACCTGTTTCAAAAACTGCCAAGGCTGCCAAGGCTGCAAATATTCCATCAAAACGTGCAAATGATACAAATATCATAAATGTTCCATCAAAAAGTTCAAGTCAGAGAACAATTCATAAAGCTTCATTGAACAAGAAAGTACGTCAATATGTTATCAAAGCTCGGCAGGATAACCTAGACAGCAAGGTTACAAGTCTCCATGAGTTTCTGGAATATTCCAAGAAGGAAACTATGGAGAATCTAAAGACAACATGGTTGATTTCAAGACTATCAAAGTCAACCTTAAATTTGAGGCAACATTTACCAATGTTGATGATGAACTGTCAGTTGATTGACGAAACAAATGCTGCTCAGCCTAGGCTAGCCAGGCACCAAATGATGATCAGCCAAGAGCGCCAAAACAAAGAAAGACTTTTGGAACTCTAGCACAAAGAAAGATTCCACAAAAATTTCCCTCAACATGGTATTTAACCCCATCAATAAACTACGAGTGTTACCAGATACAGTTTTTGAAATGTCCAAAATAAAATGAATTGGTTGATCCGGTACGTGTTAGAAAGAGCAAATTCAGCTTCCATTTAAAGGATGTAAGTGATCGCAATTCAAACTATTTAAAGGAAGTGGTGGTGCGAGAGCGAGCGCAGCTTGGTGGCTGCGGCGTCTTGGCGTTGGGGGGTGGACTTCGAGACGTGGGGGCTTAAATTATCATCGATACATACTTATCTAACTGCTGCACACTTGCCTCTGAGATTGTGCAAAACTCGGTCACTTTCTTCATGATTGCCGAGTAGCTGCGATTGTCGCCACCATAACGCTTTTCGAGTTTGTCCAATATGGCTTGATACGCCCCATTTCCGAATCCGAAATTTTGGACCATTTCTCGAGCTTGTCCATCCAGACATTCCTCCAGCTGCAGCTGTTTATCGATTTCCGGAAGCTCCATCTTTCCAACGCACTCCTTGAAAATCTGTCGCCATTTTCTATATTCCATTATCCGCCCGGAGAACCGTGGAAGTTCAAGCCTTTTCAACATGTACTTGCTAAACCCATAATTTGACGCTGACGTTGATTCTTTTGTTTCAGAAGTTAAAGATCCATTCATTTTCTGTTCCAGATCTCACGGACGTCAGGTGAGCCCCAACGTTTGTCGTCCGATATTTTTGTCATTGTCGTTGGCTGATCAGGATCCGATGAAGGTTTCATGGTGGCTTCTTCTTCCGACAGTCCGTCACAACGATAGATATGACCTCGTGATTTCTTAATCGACGTCGCTTCGGGCTTGAGATTCGATGAGAGAATTTGTGACTCTTGAGTCTGATCATTATTTCTGACGGATTTATTTTTACTACCGCTTGACGCTTCGATTTTYAACATCGGACTCAYAGTGACAATWTYTTTATTGATCGTTTGAATATTTTGTATAATCGGTTGATAATTCGAATTCGATTTCACATTAATGTTATAAATAACGTTCGGAACTGACATGCCGATGAAATTGGTAAAACGGAGAATAACTATCCAACAAAAGAATTAAACAAATTTTTGAATTGCAGAAATGATTTCATAATATTTATTGATAATCAATTTTAAGACATTACGGCAACCATAAACATTTATATGATTTATTTAAACAATCCGAAAAAAACTGAATAATCATTTTTCTACTATAATTATAATAATAATTTTAATCACATTATCCACAATCAAAAAAATTGTCAATTAAAATTCAAAATCAAATTTCAAATGTAATTCAAATTTTTGAAAATCGAATTAATTTCGAGTAGAAAAATTTCCCATTGAGTTTTTGATTTTGTTCGGTTGATGAATTTTTGAATTTAGTTAATTTCAATTGACATTGCAAGAATTTGAAGATTTGATTGGGATCGTTTCCAAATTTTCTGATTTTAAAATTTCTGATTTATGGTCTTTGATTTTCACAGAAAAAAATTGATTTCGATTGGAAATGGAAATGTTTTTAAACAAATTTAAACGAATCTTCCGAAATACTCCGTAATTGTTACTGATGAAATTTAACGTCTCAATCATAATTACAGTATGTTTTTACGTTTCGATTTCTGTTTTCCGTGAATCTTCGATTTTTTTTATTTTTGGTTTTCGTTTTTCACTCATTCCTAATTTTTATTTTAGTTCAGATGAGAAACAGAATCAACTTAGAGAACAATATTTTAGATCAGATGATGAATTAAAATTCAGAGATTTTATGGGCCATGAAAAACCAAAAATGGATTTGTCTAACTATACTATGACATTTATCAAAATATTGCTGAGATCCTGTAAATATAAAAATATAAAATATATAAAATAATCTTACTTGTTATTCTAAATAAAGATTTAAAAAGATCAAAAAAAAATAATTAAATAAAAAGAAGGATAATCCCATTTTAACCTTCCCCTTGTTTGAGCAGGTTGATCAGGGACGCGAGGCGGTTAATTGGGATAATAATAAAAAGAAATATATATATATATATATATATATAAATCTTAGTAGATATTTATTAATAATTTTATATTTATTTATAACACCATTAATTTTATCTTTTATTATTTTTATATTATTATTATTACTATTATTATTAGAATTAAAATTAGTATATTCCTTTACGGCGAGTTTTTCCTTCCTCCTCAGGGACCCATTCATTATGAGGGTACTCCTGATTTGGACGGAGAAGTTCGCCAAAGGTTTATCTTTATTTTTAAATTATTATTATAATGATGAAAATTGTATTATTATTATTGTTATTATTATTATTATTATTATCTTATATTAAAATTATTACTATAATAATAAAAATTGTATTATTATTATTATTATTATTGTTATTATCATTATTAATAAATGGTAATATTATTATTGGTATTATTGTTATCATTAATGTCATTTTTATCATAATTATAATTATAAACATTATTATTTGATTATTATTATTATTAAAATAACTTACCTTGTAAAAAAAATATAATTCAAATGAAATATTCACAAAATTGAAAAACTTTCACTGGCATGACGTTTGCTGATTGGCTTTGCCAATCGGCGTATCACGTCATACCCAGATGAAAGTCGGGCATCTTTGATATAGAAAAGATTTGTGGGAATAGAATTCCCAGTTTGACAATTGTGATACAATTAGAAAGAAAAAAAAATTCCATTAGGAATTTTTAAAATCATCAAATATAACAAAAAATCACTCTGCACTTATGATTATTGTTAATAACTGTTGCTATATGGTGACATTTGTCAAAAAGGAATTTAATTAAAAAAATAAAAATTGATAATAATAAATATATAATGATTTGAATAATTTAATAATATTTATATTATTATATAAACAACATCGAGTATAAATACCCTCTAAAAAAATGTAAAATACACAAAAAAATCAAATATAAAAATATAAAACTTCAAACAAGTTTCAATCAAATTGTTATTCAGCCTCAATTATTATGTCAAAGATCCATGTAAAAATTTTGTGATTATCAAATATAAATTTTTATAATATTTGTTATTTATTTCAATTGCAATAAATTTAACAGTATCAATTATTGAGCTGTGTTCGAGCTACGAACAAGCAACGCAGCCTTTGATTTAAGTTGATTCAATTCGCAGCAATATATTTTCTTTGAACAGAATTATTCAAACGACAATTCAGTTATCTATACCCAGCAATAAATTTATAAACCACCAACATAAATATTGGTGAGCCCGCCGCTCGAATTTGAATAAAAGAGTTATTGATCAGTATTGTTGAAATATAATTTGATATTACAAAGTTGATTGGAACAAACAATTAGTTTTGGTGGAAATCATATATTTTTCAGAAAAATTGAGTATATTTTATAAAAGTATCGAGATATAATTTGAGAAATAAAAAAGTTGAAATGATTGAGGAAAACAGAGAAACAAGTAATGATTTAGCAAGTTTTCAGAGATTACCCATTAATCAATACGGAGGAGATCCAGTGGAATTTGTTGATTTCATGACAGATTATTACATATACGCATCAGCTTATGGATGGTCAGATAAGACAATGATCCAACGATTACCGTTATATTTGAAAGGTGCAGTCAGAGAAGCTTTCACTCATATAGACAAAAGAACAGTTGTTGAATGGGCAAAAATAAAAGACGCTCTAGCAGAGAAATTAATCAGTGGAGACATTCGGCGTATCCTACGCAAAAAATTTTATAATCGAAAACAAAATGTCAATAAATCATTAAGTGAATTTGCTTATCACTTATCCACCCTTGCTGAAAAGGCATTCGGGGAACACAAAAATGGACAGATCAAACATTAAAACTCGTTGAGGATCAATTTTGGTCTGAAATCCAAAATCACCTAAAAGCAGCACTGAGTTTGGTTGAATATGCCAACTTTGATGAATTGGTTAAAAAGGCAAAGAAAATAGAAATGAATTCCAACATTGTCCCAACCCGTTCAGTCTTTGCAACTAAATTAAAATCTTTTGAAAGACCACAAAAATCAATTATAAGAAAGAGCGAGTCAAAAGATGAAAGTGATTGGTATGAGTCACAAAAAATGCAAAGATCCCACCAGTTCGATAATAATCGAAAGACAAAACATCAAAATAATCAAAATAGTAATTTCAACAGGGGTAATAGAAGTCCTAACCTAACAAGATCAAATTTTCAAGGTAATAGTACAAATTTTGAAAGCAGAAATTTCAGGAAACGAATTCCAAGGTGTTATAATTGTAACAAAGTCGGTCATCTTAGTAATCAATGTTGGTTCAAGGAACAATCCTTTCCAACAAACCCATCAAATATTAAAACATGTTATACTTGTGGAAAACGTGGTCATACTTCTAATGTTTGCAGATCAAATACAAGATCATCAACCTCATCACCACAACGTGATAAAGTTAATAGCAATGGTCAAATTCATTGTGAAGAATGTAAAAAGTACGGTCACAGCCAGATCCTGCAGATCAAATACAAGCCAAGACTCACCATCAATTTTGAAAAAGCAAATAAAATTTCAAGATAAGCCAACATATGTTAATTATTTGTCCTCTGATGAAGATTGTAGTAATAATGTTATCAAACACGAATTTGATGAGTTAAAAACCCAATTTGATAGATTATCTATTAGAGTAGAAGAATCAAAAAACAAATCGTTAATGGTGAAAGGTTCAGAAAGTAAATTTAAATTTAAGAAAAGAGATCACTACGATAGTGATAAGGAAATAGATATGAAAGTAAAGGAAAAACGAATGTGTTCAAGGATCGATAATTTAAAATTAGATAATTTGAGATTTATTTTCAATAGAGTAGTTAATCAAGTTGATTTAAGCAAAGAAATTTTGAATAAAATATTTTAAAATATTGGTAAAATATCTGGAATGGAAATTACAACGGATAAAAAAGAGAATTTATTGAAATTATTATCAAATCATACATACAATAGTGAAAAATTCAGTATTAAAGCAAAAGAAACAATGAAAATACTTGGTAAAGAAATAAGACAAAGTTTAATATTTGAAAACCTTCCTATTATAATTAGTAGTTGTGGAAAAGAATTTATTTCAGTTGAGGTGTCACAACAAAGCAAAGTTAAAGATTTGTTTGAAGCAGTTGTATCAAAAATGGGAATAGAAAATATTACTTTATTTAATCAAATTTTGGAACTTGAAGAATATTTAATAGATTATGGTATACTGCCTTCTCAAAGAAATATTATTGATGTAAAAATACATGAAAAGAGCATTGAGTTAAAATTTGAATTGGAAACTGAGATGCATATCAAAGATGTAACTTTGAGATTAATTAATGAATTAAAATATGATTATTATGATGAACAGAAAATTATTACCTTATTAGAGGAGATTGAAACATTTACAGTACCAGAAAGATTAGTAAGTCTATTTAAGCCAGTATTGGTAGCTAAAGTACATATTATTACAAAATTTCGTACTAAAATACAAGAACTTTTAAAGAAATTCGCTATGTATTATCGAAGAGAGAACTTATGTGTACCGAAAAGATTTTTAGTGTTAAATATTCCAGGAAAGGATACAGTACAAGTAGCAGAACATTGGTGTATTAAAGTCAAAAAGTTAAAGGAAAAGATATCACGGTTAATAGGGAAATTTAGATCAATACAATTATTTTTTAGAAACCAAGAGTTAAAGGATGAAAATTATATATATGATTATGGTATTCTTGATGGAGAAATGAATCAAATTAATATTGTTGGGTATTTAGTTCGAATTGAATCTGAACACAAAGATCAGAAGGATTTTTATTGGGTGTTCGACGCTCAATTAACTGACCCAACGTTTATTCACGATGAACTCTTGACTCCAGTAAATAACAAAACTTCTTCAATAATTGTTTATTTCAAATTACAATTACAATCTTGCACAAAGGTTTATACAACTTGAATAATTGGAGGCGAGACTATTAGACGCTATACAGCATAAGATGATTTCTAGAACTCCTATACAGGAAATAATTCGAGTTTGTTTTTTTTTTTTCAATTTTTCTCTTTTATCTCTTATTCATCGTTTATATAAAAATATCGCTCTATTTATACTAGAGCTACATATATAAAATATAAAATATTATAATTAAAAAAATATATAAATATTTATATTTTAAATTAAAAAATATTTTTATTTAAAAAAAATTATTTTTTTGAAATTCGGGCAAAAGCCCATTAATTATCTGCTCCACTGACGTTAATGGGAGACCAATGCCCATTAACGTCAGATTATTTGATTAACCAAAATGATTGATGGGCCTATTTTTTTTCTTGCCCTTACAATCAAACAATGTCTATCCTTCCTATTGGAGGATAGACTCATAGGCCAGTTGGCCTGACGAATTTTTTTCATTTATTTTTTTAATTATTACTTTTTCAAAATCCTCCCAGGTAAGACGAATATGCCCGACTCCGGGAATGTCCGGAGGAATGGAGCATCGATTATGCTCCATTCCCGAGGATACCCCAGGAGTGGGTAAAGCATCTTTTTTTTTTATTTATTATTATTATTTTTTATTGAATATCATGGAAAAATAAGCCCGACTCCGGGAATATCCGGAGGAATGGAACATCGATTATGCTCCATTCCCGAGGACACCCCAGGAATGGGTAAAACATCCTTTTTTGTTTTTGTTTTTTTTTAATAACAATGCATAAATTTTAGAACTTTCAGGACCAGAATGCATTCGCCAATTTTTTTTGTGATTCGAAATGGAATTTATTCAACCGAAAGTACGATAAAAATTTTCTTTTATTATATATTTTTTTCAAAAAAAACAAATCATTCCCCAACAATATATTTGATGTTGAAGAGTATAAAAATGTTAAAGATATTGAATTTAAAGATGACTTAAGATGACTATGCACCAGGAGAAATACCACAAAAAGAAAAGAATATACAAGAAATAAAAATGGAGCCCACAATTCAATTAGAAAATACGAATGATCCAGATATTCAGAATAATTTAAAGGAGGAACAACTTGGGATGATTACCAGAGTAACTCCGATAATACGTAAAGTGTACCGTTTGTTTTGCGATTGTTTCAATGTGATAGAAAGAAGAACAAAAGGATTCGTATGTTAATTAGTTTATCCATGCAAACTAACAAACTTCTGAATCAATTTAAAACTGAGTTATTTATTCAAATTGTTATCAAATTGATAAATTTTTCAGTTATCAAAATAATTGTCGACCAAATTGGTTAATTGCTTTAATTTCTAGAAATGATTTTTAATTTTCCTTAAGTAGATAAGAATTCCTTCTTCAATCCTTGTGGGATTCTTGGATAATTTAAACAATAATTAGGTTAAATATATTGATAATTATTTCTTACTTAATTTAACTATATTTTCATTTTGAATTTTAACTTTGAATCTAAGATTAACTCTAAATTTATATTAATAATTAATATTAACTTTGAATTTTAAACCCGACCACGCGCATCTGGGAGCATCTATTTATCTTTACAGTATATCAAAAGTATATTTTACAGTATATCAGAGAAGTATATCAAAATCAAAAAATGAATAAAAATTAAGTAAAATACAGATGAAAGGAATAGACTAAATCATTATTTATACATTATTTACAAAGGCTGAACTGACTACATGTTAGCGAATATTCCACTGCCGAGTCCGAAATGATGTTGGAAACCAGCGTTCATAATTTTCCTCTCTCTTAAGACTCCGTTATTAACTGCGAAACTCTGTGGCTACTCGAGAATGACTTAGTTAGCCCGGCTAACTCGACATCCATCGTAATAAAATAAACGATCGTCTTGCGGCAATCTGTAACTCTTGAAGAAGTCTATACCTTTCATTTTAGTTGAGTATTACTATCGGTTATAATATTATCGTAATTAAAGACAACAAGAATATTTCTAATATGTATTGAATTAATATAACATTATTATTTCAAAATTGTAGGACAAAATTATTCTATAATCATACAACTGATAATATAATTGTAATTTATCAATGATAATCCGTATCTATAGATTCAAATAATAGAGCCAAGAAAACACGAAAAATGTACGTGCCTAAATAAGCATCCGAAAATTTTTAAATAAAATTGTACCAGGATACGCGTAGAATTGTGCTACTTTAAATTTGTACTTGAAATTTCGTCAGGAAGAATATACGAGTAAAATGTGCGTAGAATAAGCGTACTAAAGTTTTAAACTTAAATTTGTGCAAGAATGTGTATGAAAAATGTGTTATTTTAATACAATGTTATTCATGTCGCTTAAAATCGTTCCAGAAACCTCAAATTGAATGACGATGGAAGTTATGAACATTTAATAGGAATAAGTAACAATAAGTAAGAATTGAAGACGGTTAGTTCAATTAAATTATATTGATGAATGTAACAAGATATAACAATTCTGATATATATCAATGAATAACAGTAACAAAATAATAAAAATTAGTGACATGCAATATACCTCTTTCTAATTTATCAACAATTAACAGTGACTCTCAATAACTGTTCCTTTGAAACTGCGAATAAGTTGCAAATTAATTCGAGTTAGAAATTATCGTGCGAAATTGTGCAGCAAAATTGTAGCAAAATGTGGGTGCGAATAATAATGTGCAAAATAATTCTGCAAAATAATTAATTAATTCTCAGCTTTGTGCACACTCCTTCAGGTATTTATACCCGACAGGATGTGCATCTTTCTCGACACACTCAGGTTTCACGGGTGTTGACAATTTCGGTTATCATCCTTGTTAGGGATTAAATTTGAAGTTAAAATTTTTGATGTACTAAATTAATTTAAATGAATAATAATAATGTAAAATTCTTTAAGACAATTTTATCATAATAATTAAGTTAAATAATTAAATAATTAAACTATTTTTATGTATATAAATATTTGTACTATATATGGTTGGTAATTTAAATAAATTGGTTCCTCCAAAAAAAAATAACTGAATCATATTAAAATAAAGAAATTGTTTTAATATTCAGAGTTTGGGAAAAAATTCAAAAAAGTGAAAAATTGTGTATTAAAATAAATTTTTACTAAAAAGTTATTTCTGACTTTTTATTATGGATTATTCGGCCGTTCCGAAAGAAGATAACACGGCGACGAACGACAAGGAATTCGAGTCAATTCAAACGGTGAACGTGGAACAATTAATATCGAGATTGCTACCCGATCGATTCCAACGAAATGACGACGTGGATATATGATAGAATGACGACAAGATCCACCTGTACAAGATATGTCAAAGTGGCAAAGATTCAGGAGAGCTGTAGAGAAATATTTGTGATCGCTTTTTTGTCACCTGATGTGGTGTCGACATATGAAAATGTGAATCCAGAAATAAAAGGATTCGAAAATCGTCTGAGAGCAGCTTTCAAGAAAACAAAATCAAGAATTGATGATTTAAGGGAAGCACTTGAATATCGCCGAACTGACGAATCAACGGAAGAATATTTCGTCAAAGTAAAGAAATTGGCGGAAAATCTGATGAAACATACGTGGAATCAAGATGAAATTGAAAAATGCCTCTTATTACATTGTACAAATGATAAGAAGGTACAAAAGGAAGTTAAAATGCGAGAAGTCACCGAAAAGAAGGAGATAAAAAAGATTATAAAAAAAGTTGATGACATCAGAGAAAAAACCGACCAAATATGTGCTCTAAAGCTGACATATGCAAGAATGGTACAACGGACGTACCCAGCCAAAAGAACACCAGTAAGGAATAATGTCAGAATCAATGATCAAATAAAAACATGTTGGACATGTAACAAAGAAGGGTAACACAGAACAGATGAATGCTACTAAAAAATGAAAGCCCAAGGATATTCAGAATATTACAAAAATGCAAATTCCAAAAATTTAAACAAAAAAAGTTATCAATCTACACATCAAGATTAGGTAACGTTCAATCCACTTTTAAGGTGCAACCACAAAATTGTACATATCGTTTCCTTGTTGACACTGGTTCTACTTGTTCAATTATACCGTTTAAAGTTACAAACATTAATACAAATCAAAAATT
>MQRK01231890.1:7713-23042 GCA_001938485.1 Girardia tigrina
CGTCATTATTATTAATAAGTTCACGCTTGTTTTTAAACGCAATGAATAGAAATTTTAAAATAAAACAAATTTAAATTTAAAACATTAAAAGAGCAAATTTAAAAATTTATAATTAATTGGTTTATAAAATTATATTTAATTAATTTATCCCACTTTAAAAATGAAGAAGATTATTGATTTCTTTTCGGCTTCGCATTCAAGCAATTTTCCGGCAAATAAAAAAATCAGACTGAGTGAGGAAATAACGACAGAAGGTGTCACAGAAGAGACCATAACGGAACCGTCGGAACTAATGCATTCAGATAGGGGGTCTAGCGTTTCTGGATCGTCTGTTACTTTTAAGCAGTCCTGGAATTCCCTTCACTCCAACTAACAAACAAAATCCCAATAAATAAAATTATTCTATGTAGGTAGAAAACTTGATATAATGTTCCTGCATCACCAGTCTTTTTAGTTTTTACCATTCACAAGCAAAAAACATGATTTTTTAAAATTCGCTTACTTTTTTCTTTTTGAAAAATACAATTGACAAAATTAGTTATTTTATGGTCCAAAAACGAGCTCCTTTTCAAGTCAAATGTCTGAAAATGCGTTGGCGGCTGGGGCTCTGTCCTAGAACCCCTAATCGCGAGCAGCTTAGCGTCTTCGACGCTCGCGCTCAGGTGCCTTCGGGACTCTCGTTCGTCCACTTCAAAAATAGCATCCCTGAATGGCAGAACAGAAATGTGCTCACCCTAGTACCGGCACCTATTTTTTTACAAAAAAGCACTGTATATATATATATATATATTTATAAAATTTATTGTAACTTTTTTTGTTAAAAGTTGAAATTGTAATTATGTGAATTTCTAAAAAAAATAATTAATGATTTGTTCAAATAATGTTTTGTTTGAATCATCGAAAAATAAACAGTTGTGATTGAATTTTGCGTTTTCGGTTTTTGAATATCATTAGTAATTAAAATTAGCATTTTCTCATGGCATTATTTTCTCCGACAAATCAAAATCCATTGGCAAATGTTTCTGATGTGAAACTAATCATAAAAACCGTTAGAAATCGACCTCGATTTGAAATA
Organism: Girardia tigrina; assembly: GCA_001938485.1. Lineage (NCBI taxonomy): Eukaryota > Metazoa > Platyhelminthes > Tricladida > Dugesiidae > Girardia > Girardia tigrina. The sequence goes on from MQRK01231890.1 coordinate 8,789, forward strand.
CCATGTTTTCCGAATAAAGTGATCGCTTGGCGACAAAAACATGAATCTCAAATCAGTGAAGTTCTGCAAAACGAGGTGATTTACACGAATGTGTCGAAAGGGGAAATCGCGAGCAAAGACCTTTTGAAAGACGCTTTTCAATTTTTCAAGACGAATATTTTGGAGATTTGTAAAATTATATTGGAAGAGAGTTCCAATTGACGGAAAAAAAGAAACAAGTTGTTATGGATAATTTAATTAAAGATGTTGCAAAGATTGTGACTAGTAAAACGTTTAATCCGAGTACGAAACAATGCTTTCCACCGGGTGTGATAAAAAAATGATTCACGATTGTCACATCAATTTGAAATCGAACAAATCCGCAAAACAACAATCTCTTGATGTTATTCGAAGCGCAGTTAACCCCAGTCTCTATTACTTCAAGTTCGAGCACTTTGCCTCTATTAATCTTTACTGGTGGCTTTTCATCGAGTCCGACACTATCAATCACTTTTCTACTGTCAACTATCATATCTTCAAGGTATGCGTCCGCAACCTCCGCTTCACATGGGTGCAGCTTCCTGAGCGCGTGGTCCATGTTGCAGCTCATAAATTTTGATGCTACTTTCAGCCTGAAATTGAGTTCCATCAGACACATCGCCTTCCAATTGTAGTGGATCACGTGATTGGGCCACAGACTCCAGTCTACCTTGATCTGGAGATATGCTCGACTCAAGTCGATTATCTCGAGAGACATTCCCATTTTCCGCCATTTTTACAACTTTTCTGCGCACACGAGGCTCTTTGTTGTATGGCTGGACACGAAATCGTTCGATGCTCGATAGTCCAGCGTGGGTAGAACATTCTCCCTGGCCGCCTGAACCACCAAAATAATCGGCAGAATCGTCTTTGCCTTGTTATCAAACGAAATGAGCCACCTGTTCTTTTTCTATTCTGCTAGCTCCTATTCTGTTAGGAGTCTTGGTTAAAGCCTTTAATGAAAATTGCATAATTCGAAAACCAGTTTTTTCGTTTTTTGAGTTTATTTAATATTTAAAAAATAATTATATATAATAATATTTGTTGGGTTCTTGATCAAGATTAAAATTCATTAACACCAAACTTTATTTATAACACAAATAACAATTATGTAAAATTTTTAGTCGAGGAACTTTTCTTTCGTTTTCATTTTTGTGACCAGATTATTTATATATAAACATATTGGATTATAAATACTGATAAGCTATTTTAAAATTGAATTTTTATTTTTTTATTCTCTTCATTTGAAAATTAACATTTCACCTTTTTATAAAATTTAATTTAAAACAAAATGCAAAATCAACATAATTTATTTTTAAAAATCATTTTCTTAAGTTAGTTAAAAAACTAACTTAAGAAAATGGTTTTTTATTACTTTAGAATTAATTCAATGTTATTTTATTTTCAATCAAAATTCGAAAGCCAATTGAAAATTAATTTCGATTAATTATTAATTTCGACAGTTTAACCGTCATCGTCAGAACAAATGATTTTTCAAACGAAATTTACTTATATAGTGCAATGATTATGTAATCAATACGAGAGAGTGACATGTGAAGCGTTATATATAAGATCTTTGGATCCTAAAATTAAACTTCAAACTGCACTTTCTACAACTTTGTTGAGAGTTTTTAAATCATTCATTAATTACGTATTGATTGCATAATCATTAACTGCACTATATAAGTAAATTTCGTTTGAAAAATCATTTGTTCTGACGATGACGGTTAAACCGTCAAAATTAATAAATATTTTCAATTGGCTTTCGAATTTTGATTTTAATAATCTGTCAATTTTATTTTAATTTATTCACAATTATTTTATTTTATTTGTGAAAACGTTTTAATTAATGTTATTCTCTGTCATTCTCTAAAACAAGCTATCCGGGATATGTCAAACTTGAAATTGATTCTCGATTGTCTCGAGAACTTCAATGTGAATCAATGGTGGAACTGTCGAAGAAGCAGTTTATTTTATTGATGTCGATGCAGCAGATAAAGAATGTATTTGTATTGATGCCGTTCGTGTTGAGTGAATCGGTCCTCAATATATACATGAAGATGTCAGAGAAGAAACAAGCGAACATTGATGAAATTTTTCGAGGATTGAATGCGGCGTTTGGTGTAAAACGACGAGAGGCGTATCGTAAGTATTGAATATTCAGATTTCAGCACTATTGACGAGTACGATGCGGAAATGTCGAAATTCGCAAAAACGGTCGAAAATCTAGAAATCGCTGCATTTTTAGCCGGATTACCATCAGAAATTGCTTTGGAAATCGAGAAACGAGGAATCCGAGAATGGAGTGAAATAGTGGAAGTGAGTCGGACGTATATTAGTATTGCAGAAAACACAACTCATACTTAAATGGTGAGTTTATACGATCGGGTGGGTGGAAATAAATAGGCTGGAAGAACGTAGTCGTAGCGGCGTTAGCGTGGATCAGAGTGGTAAAAACCGTATAAAGTTGACGAAAAGGGCTTTCGAAAGACGGAAGAGGATCGTCCTAAAAGTCCTTCCAAAAGTAAAATTATATGTTTTAGATGTCAAAGGAAGGGATACATTGCAAGATTTTGTCAGGCAGGAAACTTGAGCGAGGAGTCGTCAGCATCAGCGCCTTATCGGAGGGATTAAAGGCGCTTCCAGTAATTCGATGTATCATCAATGCAAAAAACTGCAGAGTATTAGTGGATACCGGGTGTTCGCGATTGGTCGTTAAAAGATTCAATGTGGAAGGACCGCTGATGCAGCGGAATCGAGAGTAAGGTACTCTGGTTAATGGATTTCGGGTGTTTGTGGGTATATTTACAGCAAGGATCAACGTGGATGATAAAGAGGTAATCGAAAATTTAATTGTAATGAATACGTTAACGGAAAATTTGGATTTATTGTTAGGCGTTGATGTGATTGCGAAATTAGGAGGAATGGTGTTCCATAATGGAAGTGTAAAGTTTGGAATGAGTTCCAATCTAGTAAATGTTTGTAGTTCGGGTCCAAGTCTCGAGTTGTCTGGAAAGAGAATCACTGAAGAGGGAGGCCCGAAGAAGCATAATTTCAGTATTCGTTTCGACAAAGTGTGGACAGTTTCTTGGAATTGAGAATCGGATGTCTCCGATCAGTTACTGTGGAGAAAAACCGTTTTGGGGGAGTCAAAACCAAAAGACAAATCAACGATGGAGATTCTAAACAACTGAATAGAAAAAGGGTACTTAATAGAGTATGACGACGAGTAAATGGGCGCATCAGTGGGGTCAATCCCCATTTATGGTATAGGCCAGTTGCATAAGGATAAGACCCATGTTCGATTTCAGAGAATTGAACAAATATATAGATGTTTACAGTGGTTCTTCGGATGTTTGTGTAGAAAAGTTACATGACTGTAGATGGAAGAGTGACAGTTTTGCAGTTTTAGACTTTTATGATGCATACGTGCAAATCCATGTTAATCCCGCCATGTGGCGGTTTCAGTCATGTATTATCAATGGAAAAAAAGTTCACGTTAACATGGATGGGATTCGGTCTAAATACAGCTCCTACCATCATGACGGAAATTGTGAGAAAAGTCTTGCCGTCCGATCAAACGATTAATGCTACTACTAGATCCTACGTTGATGATATTTTTGTAGATGAGTCCAAGGTTAATGCAAATGAAGTGAGATGTTTGTTCAAGGAATTTGGGTTAGAGTGCAAACAGCCCGAGCCCGTAAATGATGTCAGAAAAGTAAGAGTTATTGGAGTGGATGTCAAAAACATTGACGGAAGCATCATGTGGAACCGATCGAACCGAATACGCGTCAAAGACTTATCGGAATCGATGTCTCGGCGAGAGCTTTATTCTCTCTGTGGGCAACTCACTGGCATTTACCCAATTGCGTTATGGTTACGGTTGGAGTGTTCATTCCTCAAACAAACTTCGGGGGATGATTGGGATTCGTCGGTAGTCGAATCTGTGGTTGAGTAGCTCAAATGGATTAGGAAAAGGTAAAAGAAAATTACCCATATTGTGGCACGTGGAGCATCGGCGATTGTAAAGTGGGCACTTTGTGGTGTGATGCAAGCTCAATAGCAATGGGAGTATAACTTGAAATTAATAGTAAAATTAATGAAGACGTTAAGGAAAAAGGACGATTCAAGGGATATAATTATCGCTGAGCTGGAGGTGGTCGTGAGAAGGCTTATTTTGTGCGCGAAATGGGGAATGACGGACATCACGATAAAGTGTAATAATAAATCAGTAGTCTCCTGGGTGAATGACATGATCACAAGTAAGTCTAGGTTGAATATGAGCCCATTTTCAGAAATGCTTATTTAAGGAAATGCTTTTTTAAGGAAATTTTTGATGATTTTAACATAATGATAAAGATACAGTTTGTAGCGAGCAGTCTGAATAAAGCGGATGAGATGACGAGGATATCGAAGCCATTAACTATAAACGTATGCTGTGTGGCCACGACAAGTGAAATTGAGAGATTAGACAACCTTCATAAGAAATGCCCTTTTGGAGCGAAACGAATGAAATTTCTCTGTGGGATTGAAAAGATTTAAGTAACGGATAAAGATATCACAAACATGATTTAAAAATGCCAGTCAATTGATCCCGCACCGGTAAAATGGAATCACGGTTGTGTGGCTGTAAGGGAGAATTGTTATAGATTAACAATCGATGTGACAAAATACAATTATAGGAAGTATTTAAGCTTAATCGATTGTGGACCATCAAGATTTGCAATTTGGAAAGAAATTGGTGACGAAAGTTCGTACTCCATCTCCACGGTAATAGATTCTATATGTTTTGAACGCTGAGCCCCCAGTGAATTGTTAGTAGACAATTATACTACTTTTTACTCAAAGGAGTTTGTTGAGGTTTCAATCGATGGGGAGTAGAATTAATTTATCGAGCAAGCAATCGACCTAGTGGGAATGGGAACGTTGAAAGAAACCATAGGACGATCAAAAGAATTGCGGCGAGATCAAACATTAAAATTGCAGAAGCAGTATGGTGGTACAACAATACGCCGTCGAAGAACAAAGAACCACCGAGTTGGATGATATACAGTTATAAATGTATGAAACCCGTAAACCATAAAAGTGACAATGAGATAGAGGGCAGTACAAAGGGTACAATGTATTGTGACTATCAATTAGTCTGGGTGAAACCAATGGGAAGCACAAGGTGCACGCAACAATGGTTAAAGGGTCAAGTATTAAAAAAATTATTGTAATGTGATGTGGATTGTAATGGGTCAAGGTAAATCGGCATGTTGCTGATTTACGGCCGAGAAGAGTCGAATGCGAGAACGCGAAGAACATAGCTTTGTCTTGGGACACAGAGTCAGAAGTCAATGAAACAGCGATTACCCACATGAAGCGTATGCGAAGAAGGCCTAAATACTTGGTGACTACATCGTTGATGCAGATTCTGGTACGGACAGTTAAATCTCCAGGTTTCACTTCAGGATTCATAATATCAACAAGTAGAATTTATTTAATATTAACAATCTTTTTAGAATACTTAAACAAATTTATAATCAGAACTTTCCCCTCTTTAATAACTCGTTATTTACTTTCTTAATCCACTCAATTCTTCGACGAAATATGTTTCCATCTTTCAGATTCTGTAGTTCCAATTGGTGTGGCGATATATGTCTTAAAATTTGGTACGGTCTATCGAATGGGAATGTGTCCTTTCTCAGTTTTGTAGGATCTAGTTTTACAAAGACTTCCTGACAATCATCGAAATGTGGATTTGTTCTCTTCTCTCTCTCCCAATTTTCCATTTGTCTTGCCGCTTTCTCTAAATTTTCTCTTACCTTCATCTTGATAACGTTGCTCTCTTCCGTTTTAGCTATTCCTGCTGCGGCATGTAGGTTTATTTTTCTACCAAACACAACTTCAAATGGCGAATATCGGGTCATACTCTGAACCTTTGCATTTAGATAGAATTCTATCTTCGGAACAATTTGCCACCATGATCGTTTGTCTGTGTCTCCTCTGCTTGTTATTATCATGTCTCTCACTGTTCGAATAGTTCTTTCTGCCAACCCGTTTGATTGATGTTGAAATGGGCTACTAAATCTTTGTTCGATTCCAAATTTCCTGTAAAAATCTTTAAATTTTCCATTGTCTGTTAATATTGTTTTTGGCTTCCCATATCTATATATCCATTTTATCAACACGCATTGACCTATGGTGTCTACATTTTGAGTTCTAATCTCTGTCAAAGAGACCAATTTCGAAAACTGGTCCACCATGACCAATAGGTATGGGTACATGCTATTCTTGTCACCCACATATGCGATATCCATCACGACTTGCTCTAAAAACTCGTCACTTCTTATTGGAATCAACTTCTCTTCTGTTCTTTCACTTGGAATATTTCTGCGTATACATTCCTGACATTATCCTATAACGATTTTGAGTAAATTAAGACATCATCTAGGTATATTACTACTCCAGAGAATAGTAAATCTTCAAATAATGAATTCATTATTCTCTGAAACGTTCCGGGTGCTGTTGAAAGTCCAAACGGTACACGGTTAAAACAATACTGCTGTGTTCTTGTGCAAAACGCACTCTTTTCTTGAGAACTTTCATTCAATGCTACTTGATGGTATGCTTTGCCTAAATCTATACTGGAAAACATTCTGGAGCCACCCAGAGCACCCATTAACATTTGGCTGTCTGGCATTGGAAAGGAAACTTCTTTTGATACAACATTCAATTTTCTGAAATCTAAACAAATTCGAATACCTCCATCTTTCTTTGGCATAATGACTAGCGGGGAGTTTCATGCACTTTTAAATTTAAGAATTATTCCTGCCTTTTCTAATCCTTTCAAAAATCCTTCGATTTGACTTTCTAAATGAATCGATTGCCTTCTTGGATTCAGAAAAATCGGTTTACCTTCTGTTTCAATTTTATGGACCACAATATCCGTAAATCCCAAATCGTATTCATGTATCATGAAAACATCATCATAACGAGGTCTTCCAGTCGTTGGTTTTGCTCTTGCAGTTTCATATCTTTTTCCACTATCACAATTGACTTCTTGGTAGTTTTTTCAAGTTCGATTCCGAATTTATGCATGACTTTAACACCTACAATGACTACCTGTTGGATTGCTTTCACCATTAACAAATCTACCGCATGGTACTCTTCTTTCCATTTCAACTTCACTGCCATTTACCCAAACACTTATGGCCTTCTGAAAACGCTCCATTTAGTATAATTGGGCTCTTTTCTAATCTGGGTTGTCCTATTTCCAACCAAACCTTCTCACTAATAACTGAAACACCCGCTCCACTATCCCACAACATTAATACATTGTGATTGTTCAGCTGAACATCGCTCCACCATCTACCATTTGACCCCTCTACTATCTCTTCAATTCGATTTTTTGGATATTTTATGCAGACTCCCCAGACGAAATGCTCACCATGGAGTCTCTGGCATTTAAATCATCTTCATATTCATCTTTATATGATACGGTATCCACGTTTTCTTCATTGTACACATCTTTGATGCATACTACATTATCATTCTTAATATGATTACAGTTTCTGAACCCATGTCCACTTTTTCCACAGATTAAACAACTATTATTTAAAAGACAACCTTTCCTCAAATGCCCATGTTTTCCACAGCAATAACAATCCCCTCTGGTTAAATGCTCCTCTTCTGGAGTCGGAAGTTTCTTTATTTTGCAATATAACTTCCTGGCTTCGTATCAAGCCGAATGCACCGGGCGATTATATTGTTGTTTATCTTCTGAAATTCTACTGGATCATTTCTAATTACTTTTATTAAATCTTTCCGATGGTATTCTACATTCCGTTCTTAATATTGGTTGTCTATTGTTTGTTTCATTCAATCGAATAATCACAACTCGGACGAATCTGTTGGGGATGTGGGATGAGACGATAATCGAAAATAATAATCATGTTAATTCGATTTTTATATTTTGTTTGAATATTCCGTTTATTGCAAAAAAACGCATTTTTTCTATTTAATACAATTTAGGAACTTGTTATTCTTTGTCATTCTCTACAACAATTAATAAGAGATTTTAATGTTTTATTTATTATCAATATTTCAATTTAAAAACACTTTATTACCCAAAATTATTTTAATGATTTATTCGTTCATTTTTTTACATGTTTTAATTAACCTAATAAAAGATTTTTATCATTTTAAACTTATTTAAATGTTTTAGCTCAATTTTAATTACAAATCCTTTAGTATCTATACAATTTAAATACAAGTACATTATTAAGAACACCAATTTGACTTTTTATATTTTTATTTAAACATCAATTTTGATTGTCCTTAAGACAATCTTTGTCAAAACTTTCGTACATTTGCATTCAAAGCGAAATTGATTAATGAATTTATTCTCATTATTTTTTAAGCAAATGGGGAAATAAATATTTTAATAAAATATTCACTCAAAACTTATTGGATAATAATTAAAATAATAATTAATTATTTAAAAAATATTAATTTGATTTATTTATTAAATATTATAAAAATTAATAAACTTATTTAAAATTTTAAAATTATTTGAAATTAAAAATAAATTTAAACATTACCTCTTTTTTGATAATAAGAATTAAAATATTAATCATCCATCTGGTAGGAGAGACACATTTCCAAATCAACATACACATTCAAACACAAAACATCAAACATTCAAATATTCCTCACATATATAATTAAAGTTTCATCTTATTGTATTATTTTCATTATATATTATCATGTAAAACACATTTGTCAAATATTATCACTTTTTTAACTCACAATATCACATGTTTGGAATAATTTCAAAGTTGAAAAGACAGAGTACAATGTAATTATTGTTACAAAATATTACTCTGTGAAGGATTATCTACAAGTAGCCTTCACAATCATCTGAAAACAGTTCACAATATAATAACCGACAAGATATCACTAACATTCGATAAACGAGAAATTTCTAATTTTCGTTGACCACAAAAACAACCCAGCATCTATAATTTTCTGGAAATGAGTACTTTAGAAGAAATTGTATCAAACCTTGCTGCCTTGGACGGATTATAAATTGATAGTATTACAAAAAGTTCGTTCATCCAAGTGTCTTTGAAACAACGGGGATATTTCTTGCCACAAAACAATTACCGAGTAATGTACCTTATCCATTCATTTTATGAAACTGTTAAAAATTAAAATTTAAATTATTTAGATTATATAAAGAAGGATGGGAAGAAATTTTGCATGACTCTAGATGAATGGACTAGTAGGAGAAATTTTAGATATTTGAATATCAAAGTACACAGTCTTGTAAAAGATTTTAATTTAGAATTAGCTTCGATAGCGTCACCTTGTGATGCTGAGACAACATTAAAACTAGTTTCTGAGAGGCTGAATATTTTTCATTTGGATATAGCAACTGACATAGTTGCAGCAACAAATTAGACAAATTCGCAAATATTTTAGAAAATCTCAGGTTAGAAATAGCATTTTTCAGAATGATGTGAAACAGAAAAACTTGACTTTTGACTATCAAACAAGGTGGAATAGTTTTGAAGCCATGATAGAAAGATTTGTGTATTTAAAAGAATATATTATTTTAGCTCTGAATGATATTAATGCTTCTCACATGTGGAATATAGATGAAGCAGAATATAATAATATGTAGATCTTTTTAAAGCAATAGGATGAATTTGTGTATTTGTTAAAAACTTAGGATGACAAGACGCGAAATTAATAACAAGTGAAGACATATTTGAATTTTTTAAGTGAATTAAACATATTTAAAACTGGAAGTAGTTGCCAGTTATTTTATGCTTTTAAGATACGTGTCGCAGAAAGAAGAGAAACTGTATTAATAACTGTGGTAATTCGGAGTGGCGATGATAAAAAATACTTAATCTGTGAGGGATAATTTGGAATGTTGTAAGTTTGTTGTTTGTATGCTGTTTAGATTTGTGACTCTCCTACTCAGATGGGATTGATATGTTTATTGATTGATTATTTGAATCTAATGAAATTAATTTAATGATATTAATTTTAAGTACTAATTAATTAAAGTTTGATAATTATGAATTTTAATAATATTTTCAGTAAATTATTTTAACTTATTAAATGTAACATATTTTAAAAATTAATGTTTATTTAAAAAATTATGTAATGACTTTTATCCAATAAAAATTATGAGAAATTAAAATTTATTTTTAATCTTTCCCATTCGTTGTTTTTTAGATTTGAATGCATTAATCAAAAACTATATTAATCAAAGAAAGATGACCACTGAAAATTGTTGTGAAGAATCTGTTTGTGTTGTAAATAAATGTTTGCATTCAAATTGTGATGTTGTTAATAAAATCAAAATAAATTAAATTGAAAACGTAAATCTGGTGTTTAAATAAACTCAAATAAATTGCGACCTTTGAAAAACCATTTATACTTTGATTTTTCACCAAGTGTTCATATCTTTGTTTTATATATGGAAATTCGAAAACCGGTGTAAATTCCATCCATCGACTATTAAAAAACACAAAAAAACACGATTATTAAAAATTTATTATTATTTGATAATTTTTATTATTAAAACAATATAAGTTATTTTAAAATATCTTTTTTTAATAATTATAAATAATATTTTTAATTTAAGCAAATGCACTTTACAATCGATTTTGTGAAATCGTTAAATCCGGAAACCGGTTTTTTGAAAAGTTGGTTGTTGTAAATTTAACCAGTGAAAAACTTCTTTGTTCGCGTTGGATTGACCGAATCTGTGTACGAAGTCATGAATGAAAATTATCGAGTCGATTGTCTCGCTCTGATTGGTCAGCCAAAGTGCATTTGATGTTAATCATATAACACAATTCTATAGTAATTTATTTAATTATCTTACACAGGAAAAAGTAGCATTTATTTTTATATTTTTTTTAAAAACTTTATGAAATATAATTTTTTAAAATGCTTTTTTAAATGACAAAAATGTGTAATTAAAACAAAAAAACCATAAATATTAAATAAAAATTATCTATTATTTTTTATGTTTGTTTTTATTGATTATCAATAGAATCAAGTGTTAGAAGAACAAGTGACTCAAATGAAACTGGTTCATATTTCATTTTTATGTTCGTTTTAATGAGCTGTTAAAAAATACGAATAAAAACAAACAAAAATTGAAAATATTTGTTTTAATGAACATCTTTGAATATTGATCAGTCATAAATTAGTCTGAGATTCTTCTCAAATTGATAAGAATTATTAAAAATGGCGGAAGATGTGTCGATTTGTGGCGTGACAAAGTTTTGTTTTGATGAACAAAAATGGATTTTTTTCTTTTTAAACAAATAAATTTTTATCTAAATTTGAATTTTATTTTTATACATTTTAATTTATGAATTTTATATTTATCAAATATAATCGGGAAATTCGGTCAAACCGAAAGCAAATCGGCGGAGGATGTTTGTTTTAATTTAAATAATATTTGTTTGAATGTTTGAACATCAATCGAACCGATTTTACAATTAAAACAAAGATAAATTTAATTTTTTAAATAATTAATTTTAATTGTTTTTTTATAAAAATATTTTTTTAAATATAAAAAATATTAATTATTAATAAAAAATAGTCTTAATTTTTTGAAAATTTTGATCAATTAAGGTTGGTTTATTTACATATTAATTGATAATTATTGATTAATTAATTTAGAAATTTAATGAAAAATATCGGATAAAATTGTTAAAAGAATCTCTCATTTTGTGATAATTGTATTTTCATAATAAAAGTTAAACCTTTTTTACTCGAAATTTTATTCAAAATATTTGTGAGGGAAAATTGTGAATGTTGTAAGTTCGTTGTTTGTATGCTGTTTAGATTTGTGACTCTCCTACTCGGATGGGATTTATATGTTTATTGATTGATTATTTGAATCTAATTATATTAATTTTAAATACTAATTAATTGAAGTTTTATAATTATGAATTTTAATTATATTTTTAGTAAACGATTTTAACTTATTAAATTTAATATTTTAAAAATTAATGTTCATTAAAAAAATTACGTAATGCCTTTTCATCCAATAAAATTTAAGAAATTAAAAATTAATATTAAAAACTTTCCCATTCATTGTCTTTTTAGATTTGAATACTTAAACAAAACTATATTAATCAAAGAAAGATGACCACTGAAAATTGTTGTGAAGAATCTGTTTGTGTTGTCAATAAATGTTTGCATTCAAATTGTGATGTTGTTAATACAAACAAATGTATGAGGAGCAATATTTCAGTTACATAAACCAGATTGTAAAATTCTAAATATAAATAATAATATCGATATATATATATATATATATATATATCTATAAATTGGAAATTAGTGCTTGGTTGTATTTTCGATGATTCTTAAACGAAGTAACCTAACATGTGTGTTAACTTCAAAATTATTTAGAGGACAATGTTGTTTGCTTAAGACTTTATTTTGAATGGGATTTCGCATTTGATTTTGAAATTTCTGCTGATGCTCCCCTTTACATAGACTGTAGGAATGATAGTCCCGATATTCTTATACTTCTCATGTTTCAGGTTACGTATTTTGATGATTTAAAGTTCTATTTACCGGGTAATTCGGTTAACGGAGATTTCTTGAGTGGTTACACTGGTTTGTTATCTGAGTGCCAGCAGTGCTTGAGAAAGTTTGACAAGCCAATTGTCGTCCTTAGTTAGTGTTTTCAAAGTTTCTTTTAGTTTTTTTATCAAATTGCTCGATTTTTCCATTGGTTTGTGGATTATAGGTAGTTGTAGGGATTTTCGTTATTTTGTATTTTATATAAATGTTCTTTAATAATTAGGCATCAAAGTACCTACCTTGATCTGTTATAACTTGCACTGGTGGTCTTTATTTTTCTATCCAGTTTTCCCGAACCACTGTATTACTTTTTCAGCTGTTTTTTCTTACTGGGCCAGTCTTGAACCAGCTGGTATTTCGGTTGATGGCTGTTGTTGGGAGCGTAGTTGAGTTCATAAAATTTTTGAATTTATAATCTTATCAAATTAATAATTAAACAATTACATTCCGTAAAATATTGATATAGATATGTTAAAATAAGATTTTCAGAAATTTAATGTAAAAAATAATTTATGAAGAAATAAAATAAATTTTACGGTAGGTTTATTAAAAGATTTTTGCAAAGATTTATTATAAAGTAAAAAAAGTTAATTTCAATTTTGATGAAACTATTTAATTGAAATAAAATCAAAAGTAATATTTTATATTTAATATTTTATTTGCGAAATTAAAACTGAACTATTTTTGTAACTTTATTTTACACGATTAAATTGAAGTAAATTAAAAATGTAATTATAATTTTTTTTGGAAATTGTAATTGGAATCAAAATATAATTGTAAAACAATTTAATCGACTTAAATGAAAAATGCGATTTTAATTTTATTTTGGAAAATGTAATTATTAATGGAAATATAATTTTATTTTTATGTAAAAAAGGGGTAATTTTAAAGTTGTTAAATTAAACGAAATTGCGATTCTATTTTCAAATTATTATTTTATTAAATCCAAAGTAATTTTTAAAAATATTATGAAAACGAAATGAAAAATGCAATTGTATAGAATGGGAAAATTTAATTGAGAAACAGGTAAATTTCAAGGTACAATAAAATTGAAATTTAATAAAAGACGCAACAAAATCTTTGTGACAAAATTTTAATAAATTCACTTTAATTTTTATTAAAAAAAGTATGAAATTTTAATTCGTAAAAAATACAATAACCATATTTATATTTATATCAATTCTTATTTATAATGGTTTGTATAAAAGGAAAGTGCAAAAGTTCCTCGAAAATATTTATTTAAAAAACTTAAATTGTTGTAGAAATAAAGTTTTGCGTTAATGACAACGTCTTTTGATCAAGACCCAATAGCTGTAAACATATGTCTTTTATTTTTGTTTACCGAGAGTCGGCCTACAATATCTTTATATATACGATCTAGTTTGTACCAGTTATCAAATTTTATTTCCTTACGTTTTTCCATAAATCGTCCAGATCGTAAAATCCGAATAAATATTACCGAAGCAAGTCATAAATCAAAGCTTTCTTACAATTTCATTTGATGATCGCATATTCTTTCAAGCTATAAATGAAAGGTAAACTAAAGGCAATGCTAGGGGTCATGAAAAGTTTCTGGAAACCATTTAGTAAACAAAAATTATATATATATATATATATATAT
>MQRK01231900.1:6935-21924 GCA_001938485.1 Girardia tigrina
ATATATATATATATATATACATATTGCTGTATATTGTAGATTTTAATAAAATTAATAAATAAACAAATTTGAAAAAATAAACTTGAAAAATTGAAATTCACAAATTAAAAAACTAGAAATTTAGAAAGTTCAAAATTACTAAATTTGAAATTTTAAGGGTTATATATATATAAATTAAAAAAGAATCAACATTATAGTAAATTAAAATTAAAAAACTAAAAAAAAATTAAATTTAAAAATAATTTAAAAATTTCAAATTTTATAACTTTAGGAATGAAACAGAAACTTTCAAAAACGAAAATTTAGCTCACTCGTCATACATGACTATCATTATCATTTCTAGTAATGATAATATTTTTTGTACTAGATTTCGTTACCGACTTTTATATTTTTTGTAGTAAATTTTGTCAGCAAAATGATGATAATATAATAATGATAAAATTAATAAATGATATATTAGAAAATACATTTTTATATTTTGAAACAGAAAATAAATTTACCACAAAAATATTATCATAAATTCAGCTACAATATATTACAGAAATTATTATCATCATTTGTGCTTCGAAATTTACCACAAAACAAAATTTACTACTGTACTTTTTTCTACTATTCCATTTAACCGTGTGCCGAACCACTCGTTTGTGCGAAGCCCCATCTGATCCATGAAGTCGCACAATTCATCCCAGCTTTCGTCCGAAATCACCATGCCGTCTGTCCGATGGTAAAGTCACAGTCCAAGGAGATGATCGAGTCGATTTCGATCGGAAGTCCCAGCTCATTGAAGACCGCTGGAATCTGATTAGCAAATTTTACTGACAAGAATCGACCGGGAATCGCGTACGCGGCCCATCGGAAGTCTAATTATGGGGAAAGCACGGGATCGCTTAGTGATTCTGTGTAACATCACCACCTCTAGTCATAATAATCATTGTTTCAACAAATGTGCTTCGAGAATGAAAAAAAACAGTGAAAAATGCAAAATGTACTGTTACAACAAGTTTTACTTCAAAAAAGTATGTGTCATACGTTATAATAAAAACATTTTTAACATCGTTATTTTTCATTTACACATCAATCACAATTTGATTATTGAGAGTTTTTTCGTTATTGATGGAAAATATCAGAGCACCACAACTTCAAAAAAGTTTTACTACGCGATGTTTTTTCCATGTTTTTTTCAGGATCCAACTTTTTTTACATTAATGAATCCTTTAATGATATTTCGGTGCAGTTAAATAATTTACATAAAGTTAAATAAATAATCATTGTTAAATAATAAATATTATTATTAGAAATTCGGTGTTTTAATATGGAAAATCGTTATACTCATAAAATATAATATTCTTCAAAAACATTTCATCTTCCAATAATATGTCTTAAATTGATATAAAATTGAAAGAATAAAAATATTTCTGATAATTTGAAATAATAAATTTTATAATGTTTTTAATAATTTTATTTATAAATTAAATTTAATCTCAGCCGATTTCGCATTATCCCTTGAAACGTTAACGGAAAATGTGTTTATTGAAGCTATCAAACAAAGATTTCCTTTCATAAAGTGGTCTCAAGAATCTCTAAAAGAATTGTATGAAATTATCAATGAATCAAATACCGAAGAATTACCTTTATCCGATGGTGTTCCAGTCGTACCAAATAAGACAGTAACAATTGATAATAAGCCACCGATTAAGACAAATGTACATATTAATAAAGAAAGTCAAAGTTCCTCTTCCAAAGTTATTTTCTTTGATACCTTTACGTTATAATTCAGTTTTATAGACCGAAGTAAAAATAACAGAAAAAAGCAAATGTATTCCTTCTGATAATGAAGAAATGACCAGTGATTGTGATAAACAAGCAGACACTTTCGTAAATAGAAAACCCTCTCAAATTGTAAAAACTGCCAGTGTATTTATAAAGAAAAGTAAAATAGGTAAGATATATTTTCTAATTAAAATTTTAGTAGTTTACTTTATTGTAATTTTCAAAGTATTTACAAGAAAACAAATTGTGATAAATTTTTTTTAAAAATATGATCATGTTGGAGAAATATGATGTAGAGAACACAAACTGTATAAGAAAGTTTATTATATAACATATTGATCGAGGTTTGCTAACCAATTAAACTTGGAAATCTTCCCCTTTTATATTAATGTAATATTATATAATATGCCCCGGGGCCAGTTGATGGAATTGAAATTGACCTTGCAATTGCACATTCCGGTGATGTCATGACATATGAAATCACCGGAATTTGAACTCTAGTGATGTCATGAGATTTGACATCATTGGAGTTCAATATTACTGAATGTGGTGAGGAATGACATCACCACATTGCCCCCTTGGAGAAGAACGGAGTTCGGGGTGGTTCTTGTATTCGGAAAAACCGAAAGTTGGCTTCAGACGCTCGAAATTGATGGTTTGTTCGGCATCCTGAATTTTAATTTTTGCAACATTACCTTTAATAGAAATAACCGGAAATGGTCCAGTATAACGAGGCTTCATATGATGAGTATCTTTTTCACGGATCCAGATATACTTGGCTGAGAGCACTGAACTTGGTAGATGAGTTAATTTCTGGGTAGAGTTGCCAAAAGATGGGTTTGTATCAGAGGAGAGGAAGTGTTTTCTGGCGGCATGTAGAGCTTCGAGATCAGTATTAATCGTTTCTCTAAAAAGCTCATCAGGGAAAGCTGTTCCAGCTCCGAATANNNNAACACTAGGAGAAGTCCCTGTTGATGAATGAAAAGTATTTCGCCAACCTAATAACACGAGTGGAAGAGAATCATGCCAGTTTGAAGAGGTACCTAAACAACGTAGAGAAGTCTTTAAGGTTCGATGAAAACGCTCGCCAAGACCGTTCGATTGTGGGTGATACGAAGTTGTATGGACGTGTTTGAATCCAAGACGTTTTGCAAGAGCCTGAAATAAATTACTTTCTAATTGTCGACCTTGATCATTCTTAACTTGAGAATGTACACCGTACCGAGCAATCCAAGTGTTGATAAAATGTCTAGTAACATTTTCAGCAGAAATTGAGGAGATTGGAACTGCTTCAGGCCATTTGTTTTCCGATCGATCATTGTTAAAATATAAGAGCATCCATTTGAAGGCGGTAGTGGACCGACAATGTTTAGATGTACAATCTCAAAACGATTGGCTGTTGGAAATCTGATAACTGGTGGTTTAATATGCCGCGTTACTTTCTGTTTTTGGCAATCGGTACATTCTTGGCACCATGTCTTGATATCACGTCTGATGTTTGACCAGACAAAACGAGTATGAATTAGCTCGAATGTTGCTTTTCGACCCGGATGGTGCAATTTGTGGAATGTTTCGAAGATGCGCCTGCGTAAACCGGTAGGAACGATGATTCTTCGGACACCGAGATCCACAGAATCATAAGTTATACCATCAATGTCGGTATAATGATTTGGGAAATCAGCGAGCTCTTCTTTGGAAAGATTATCAGACTGAAGCAACTCGAGAGCTGAATCTGGGAGAAGTGATATTCCTGAAACTGGATTTCTGGATAAAAAATCAGCAACAACATTTTGCTTGCCGGGAAGATGTGAAACTGCAAAATCAAATTGTGATAAATATAAAATCTGTCGATGTTGTCGAGATGACGGGTTTTTCATTTGGATAAGGTGCACCAGCGGCTTGTGATCGGTTAATATCTCGAATTGGCGGCCTGAAAGAAAATGTGAAAATTGTGAAACAGCGTCATGAATTGCAAGGAGTTCTCGATCGAATGTTGAATATCGAGTTTCATTGTCTGAAAGTTTTAGAGAGAAGAATTCAATATGTTCAAGGATCTGTCCCCTCTTTTGATGCAATGCAGCTCCAATTGCAATATTGGATGCGTCGCAAGTTAACTGTAACTGTAATGATGGGTCATAGAACATAAGAGTTGGACAATCGGAAATTTTTTTCTGAATTTCGGAAAATCGGGAAGTTAAATCTTCAGTCCAATTGAGTTTGAGAGTCTTAGATCCAGATGAAAAAGAAACCAGCGGTGCAAGAATTTCAGAAGCATGTGGTAAGAATCGATGATAGAATTTTACCATGCCGATAAAACTCCTGATCTGGGATACTGTGACTGGCAATGTGAGATCCGAGATTGCTTTTATCCGATCTGGAATAGGAGCGATGCAGTCGGAATTGATTTGGAATCCAAGAAACTTCACTGAAGTCTGAAAAAAATACATTTTTTAGTATTAATTTGGAGATAGTTTTCATGCAATCTAGAGAAAAGCGAACGTAAAGTATGGAAATGTTGATCTTCATTATTTGATGCAATGAGAATGTCGTACAGATAAACGAAAACACCATCAAGGTCAGCTGTAACCGTATCAATGTAGCGCTGGAATGATTGAGCTGCATTTCTGAGACCAAAAGGCATTCGAAGAAATTCAAATAAGCCAAATGGGGTGATTATTGCAGTTTTCTCTATGTCCTCATCCGCGACAGGGATCTGGTGAAAAGCTTTTTTCAAATCAATTTTTGAAAATACTTTTGAACCGGTTAGTCGATGAACAATATCAGTGATCAACGGCATGGGATAATTAATCGTGCATTGTGAGGGAATTTAACGCTCGATAATCTCCACATGGGCAAAATGATTTGTCCGGTTTTTTGACAACATGAGTAATGTAATGTCATTTCAATACTTAAAATTTTTAATTAATATATATATATATATATATATATATATAATGCTAACTTAATTTTATGTTGTAAAAATTTTGTGATAAAATTAATTTTAAAATGTCATTATTCTTAGGACAACTGTTCATTATTAAAATATTAATTTAATGATTGTAGTACCATTTTGCAATTACATTGTTGGTAAAACAGTTATTTTAGTACCGCCGATCGTAACTAAGTTAACGTTATCAATGATAATTTATCTCTGAATATCGGATAAAAAAATAATTTTATTACAATTTTAGTAATAAATAAGAAAGGATTGAAGCGGATTCATTAACTACCCGATTCTAACTAAACTATGTATTCTTGACATGTATACGAGGTCCAACAGACCCGACTCAACAATTGTAAGCTTTTTAAATCATTATCCCTTGGGCTGGATTGGATTTTCTAGAAATGATATGGAAAAGGAAATCTTTTTCTTAATATATAATATTTACACTAGAAAATAGATTTATGATCTGTTGATTAAACAGCTTTATAATATTAGTTTCGCGTCCTTATATGTTTTAGATAAAATTGAAACTAAAGTAAAATATCAATAATCCAGAACTTTTTAGTAGAAAAAATAATAACATTAGATATAAATACAATCAAATTACTAGACCATAAAAGAAGCAGAAAGATATTGTAAATTTTATAAATCCTTAATAAAAATTCTACAGCTAATGTATATAATCAATAGCATTACATTCTCCCTTTTGTCAGAATCTCAGAATTATATATTCTTTGATAATTTATGCATACAGATAATCTTCGTTAATACTTTCTTTGGCTATTTTATTCTTAAAGTGGTACGAATTGATAAGAAATAATTAGAGGGTGATTTTCCCGGTTGTTTTTTCAATCCCGGGATTTGGGAATATTAAACATAAAATCACGCAAATTCCCGGGATCCCTGGATATTTTCTAAAAGTTGCCAAAAGTTATGGTATATGTCTTCATTAGATTTATTTAAAATAAAGTTTACTAAAAAACAAGCTTATAAGTAAAATAATACTTCATTTCATTGCACACATACATATGTAGTTTATAATTATAATGAATAAAAAGCACGACACAGACGAAACGAGTATTGCAAATAGGAGATAAAGTGCTTATAAAGAAAGAAAACGTAACGAAGGATGAAGATCGATATATGGGCCCAGCCACAATGAAGAAATTGTTTTTATATATATATATATATATATATATAACAGAACGTGAAATAATCCATAACGAAAATAAAATAAAATTTATTGATTAACAACAGTCAAAGAAAGTTATTCAATAAAAAACTAACTAAAGAAATACATCGCATTCGTAGCTACATTTTATTTTTTTAAGAAAAAACTTTTTAAAAATCACAGAACATTTAAGTATTTGTCTGTCAAACCAACTCTCTTTTTTGTACAAAAATTTGAAGAGCTTGAAAAAATACGCTCGCTTTCATTTTTTACTTTAGAATTAAAATCAAGTTTTTTTAATGACTGTTGTTTTATTTGCATTAAAGGATTCATGATGTATCGCAACAGCTAACTTTTCATTTAAATTAGTGTATTTTTTAGGGCTTTCTACAAGTTCAAGAATATTCTCAGCCTCACTCTCAGTCTCAGGTTCAGTTTGAGTAAATATTGTATTCATTAATTCCTTACAAAATGTTGTTATTTTTATATTGGTTGAGATGGGCAATTCAGGTGTACTTTCAACATCTTTATTTTGTAGATATTTCATTAAAGATACTAAATCTGTTTCTTCTCTCAGACATTTTTGGTGCTTATTAAGAACACCAACATGGCTTTTCAAACTTTTATTTTCATTACAATCAGAATTGTCTTTTGGACAACTCTCAGCAAAACTCTGGTCATTCGACATCGTTCTAAATTGATAATTTGTTATTAATGTTTGTTAATAAACAATTATTCGAACAAATTTTTCATTATTTTCTGATTTTATTTTTAAAGTTCAATTTTGTAGTTTTAGTATTAATTTTTATTTACATATTAATTTTATTTAAAAATTATTTTATGTAAAGAAAGAATATTTAATTAATTCCAAACTTAGTTAAAACTAATTATTTTATTTAAATTTTAATATGAAGATTTGAAAAGATTTAATATTTTCAATGTTTTTAAATATCTTATGGACTTTAAAATATAAATTATATAAATTATACTCGAATAATTATTTATCGTGAACATCTAAAATATCAATTTTCCATCTGGGTGGGAGAAACACATTTCCAAATACTAAACTCAACATACAAAATTCAACAAACCAATTTCAACATACCAAATTTAAAATATTCTTCACAGTGCTATTGCTGATAAAAACTCTGGATAATTCAGTATTTATTTCTTTCAATTCAGCAAAAAGAAATTTTAAAATTACATCAGCAGTTAATAAATTTACGTTTCTTTTGCCAAACGTTTCCACCGCCAAATTTAATTAATTAGTGGCCGACAATTTACGAAGCTGTGGTAAAATATCAGCAACGCGATAATTCGAATAATTTATCATTCATTAATCATTCAAGCAATTTTTTGATTCATTTTGCCCGTTGACGATGAAAGAGGAAAAGGAAGGATTTAAAAAATCGCAATAATTCGAATAATAAAAATTCCGATTCCTGGAAAAATATAAAGTATTTTCCAGGGAATCGGGATTATGAAAAGTTTCTAAATTCTCTCTAGAAATAATACAAGTAATAGTTAATTCTTCATTTGAATTGTCTTTCTTATAGAATATTTCTACAAAACTTTTACGACATTTATGCTTTTAGTGTTCACTAATTATTTAACTAATATTAATTTAAAATTAAATGTAAATTTTCGTAAATTAATTGTAGTATTCACTAGTTACTCTCAACTAACATTAATTTAAATTTAATGTAATATCACTTAAATTAGTAAAACTGAAATTGCAATGAGTAAATTCGATCGATAAAATTTGGACTAACAAATTTAAAAAAGAAATATATGTAAAATACAAAAAAAAGAACTTTGCTTAAATAATAGAAAGTTTTAAAAATTTTCCTTGAATGGTGGACAGTGCTTTGTAACCTGATACGAAAGTTGTAAAGTGTGGTGAAGCAAATATATTTTCTTTCGAATTAATTTTTCTCGATATTCATTCACATAATGTTTATTTAAACCGAATGAACTCCGATTGGAAACCATGCCTCTCGAAAGCATCGTTATCGAATCACGTGTTGATTCCATTGACCGATTATCGGGTCTCTTCAGAACGCGATCTGCGGCACTCATCGATTCCGCTGCGACGACCGATGAGGCTCAACACCATAGCAGATTGACCCGGAAATATCCGGAAAGACAGTTGTAGATGTAGAGATTACAATTCTGGACTATACTGGTCGAGTTAAAAATGACCCAGAAATGTTTACGGTATTTAGGTTTACTCCTTCCGGAAGCGACGACATGCTCGCTTTCAGATATGGTACATGACAACGCACCTCATAATGCCTAACTACAGTTATAAGAATATTAGATACATCAACTGATTCTTTAGTAGTTCCATAAAACAATTTGAATCAATATCTGTTTTGTATGAACTGTCTTATTTTCTCAATCCTAAAATTAATGTCGATTCCTTTAACATTTTGGTGGTCTAATTAAGAAGGAAAGTTTTCGACTTTACAGATCCTTTGAGTTGATGAAAAGATTTTAGGTGTTTGATAACGTCGAAGAATAAATGATTTAATTATTTTATAATTGTGATTAAATTACAGTTCATTCTAACAATAATGGTTCGCTCATTTATTTAGTACTTAAAAAATCATATTAGTAAGATATTTATTGATATAATTAATATTTGTTAAATTATTTAGAATCACCTGCTTCCAAAAATGTACAACCAGTGAAACAGCGTCGCTATTCCGATTCTGATGAATCTTGTATAAGTGATTATCGTAAAAGTTTGTTAATTAACACTCCTGAGAGTACTTCTTTCTACGAAATAATACATCCGGGTAGCGTACTTTGTTTCCCTGCTACTGCTAATACAATCAATCCCGACAGAAATCCTATCATAGACTTCTCTGTAAGTTGTTATTTAATTTATTTATTGTTAATCTTAATGGAGAGATTATAAATTAGAGATATTATTAATCAATGTAAGATATTTTGAGATTAATTAGAGTAGACTGTGCAAAAGAACCGTTCATATTTCAGAAATTGTAAAACAATAAATACTGTCATTTTGAAAGAAGGAGATTGGACGAAAAAAGATGGCTAAATTTTAACAAAAAATTACAATGGCGCCCGACATTCTTTAAAATTAATCAACTTCAAAATATTAGAACAAATATTTATAAAAATCGGAAGATTTGTTTCAAACTTATATTAACAAATAAGTCTTGATGAACAAATAAGTCCAGTCTAAAACCAAAACATTTAAGCTAGAAAATATAAATCTCACATATTGGATGCAGAAGGTTTTCGTTAGTAGAAAATCTCAGTTCAGCTATGATTTCGATCCATTCACTTGGTCACATATTTTACAGGATTGTATGAAAATACCCCATAGAAAAACAAAAGCAGCAAAATTTTAATCCGCGACTTTATCCATGTGGGCGATGTCCACCACTATTTGATCCAGGATATTGTAACATATCCGTTCAACAGAGTTTCTTTCATCCTTGTTTGATCAATTTTCCACTTTGCACATACAACGAAATTGTTAACACATTGTCTTATATCTTATTGAGCAAAATAAATTATAATTAAACAAGGTACTAGATTAAAATAGATTAAAGTAGATGAAGGATGTTTTGTAACTGCATTGTTCCTACTTTGTTACCACTAAATTCGATTTTGAACCTCACAATGTCACGGATAAACTTATGGATTTTTTCGATATGGATACCTTTTAAAATAATTATACTTTTTTATCATTTTTTTAATTTATTTGAGTTAAAAAAATTTCTTTTGAAGACCTTAAAAAGAAAATTATACTTGGCTTTATATGAATTTTTATGTTAAAGTTTAATAACATTTTTTTTGTTTTAGATAAATGAAAATAATTTTCTCGACCTTCTTAGTAAGTTTTTTAGTCATAGTCAATCAATTCAGGTGAAATTCAAGGAACTATGTAGAACAAAAAGTCTCATTGGAAAGTCTATTGAAAGCAACGGTTAGTCATTACATTGCTATTTTTGTATATAATAAATTTTAATAAAGTATTTAAAAAGCCAATAATATTAACTTTAATATAATCATACTATATAATCATACCGCCTGTGGAAAGAAACATAAAAATTTAGTATTTTTTAAAAAGTTTTTTACACTTCACCTGAAAGTTTGCAATAAAAAGTTACTCAATTACTTTAAAATTTTTATTTAAATTTTCATCAAAATTTGTGCTTTAATAAACTTATGGATACTTCATATGAAATGATTACTGCGCCGCTCTTGAGATCATGAGTTGTTGTTGTCATTTTTATTTTATTATGTTATCAAAAATTTGTTACCCAAATATTATTACAATTGTTAAATTCAGATGAATTGAAGTCTTTTGTAAGCTGAAAATCAATCAACTGAAAGGGAATAAATATTAAAAAAATATTTTTGCTTCATTTTATTACTCTTACCCAATAAAGTCAGTGCTTTATATCCAAATAACCTTGAAAATGATCTTATCACTTTGAATTCGATTTTTTAATTAAGAAGATTTCTCATTTGCTTACTTAGATTTACATTGAGTTTGATTTTAGGTTTTTTTATGAATAACTTGTGAATCAAATTACTTTGTTGAAATGCCTTTTTTCCATCACCTACTTGCTATTGAAAGTAAACTATGATTTATATATATCATAGTTTATTTACAATTGCAAGTAGTAGTTCTTTGAGCGTGACGTGCAAACAATTTTTTCGTCACTATATAGAGAATTATTTTCAAATTAATATTACCGGTCGTCTATTAAAGAGATCAATCATGTAGGTAGCCCCGTACCGTGACACCTTTTGTTGGGGGTGGGGGCAGACTCTTATTAAGGGGGCCAGTAATTCTCGTGTAATAAATGAATACTTTTTAAAAACACACAGTCTGAATGTTTAAATTTCGAATGATCAAGGAAAACAAAAGAGACCTTTTATCTGGACATTATTTTGCGACATTATTGCCTATATGAAATGGTTTTCGTACATTTTTCCGATATAAAGACAAAATTCAATTACAGTAGCTGCATATTTTATTATGTTTGCACGATGGACAATTGAACATAGAGAGTACAGACAGTCAGACAGATTTGGTATAACATAGGATGAGTGTAGTAGTATACAATATAAATAAGTAAGAAATTGTATTCATGAGATATTAATGTGACTCAAAATAACTGCAGTCAACGATTTTTCATTTCATTAAACCGTGGAAGAAAGTCATCAGATTTGATGTTATTAATGATTGTCACTTTTAAACGAGAGCAATACGAGTTTCTCTTTACGAGAATGGGTCATAGATGTACGAAAGGAAGTTAGAACACGAGATAAAGTACTAAAACTCGCCTCACATGTGGCATTTGAAGCACCGAGTGTGAGTGCCGAAGCTGCAAGACGATACACAGATGGAAATGCCTCTCGGTAAGATTACTGTTCTTGTACTAACTAATGAACGTTTGTCAAAGTACTAGTCCTCTTCAATAGGAATATCTTTGCAGTTTCAAACTAATCTTGGGTTTTGCCTAGGTCCACGCCACACAGATTTGTTAATGTCTTTAGCTCTTCAATATTCAAAAAGTTTTGGTGATTAGTCTTTAAACATGCAAGAGACTTGTAAAGGTTTCTGTAACTGACACTGAAGCGCTTTGTTAATTCCAAGAGAGTCCTGTCAACGACTTCATAATACATCTGGCCATATGCGCATATGATAAACAAGTCCTGGTGTTCTGGCTGTCCCACAGATCTCAACACAACGAAATTCTCCAATTGTGATTTCATCTTAGTTCGTGTTCTTTTCAGTCTCGGTTCCATATCAATATGACCTTCAAATTTCACAAAAAGAACTTTAAATTCCTATTCATTACGGAGGCTGCGAATGCACTATATGACGGCATCCTTAACATCACATGTAGATGAAAGATCCATTGCTTGACTCTGCAAGCTATTGTTGGCTGGGAACCATGTGTGCAATGAACTGAAACTCTACTTCATTGACCTGATGCAAGAGTCCAGTAGCTTCCAATTGAATATCAATGGACAAGTGAGAATCTCTATTAGAGCAGAGCTCAAGCAAATCCACAACTGTATCATAATTTGTTGTTCTTGCTTGTGTAGTCTGCAGGTGTCCTATCCAACGATGTTCCATAAGCCGCTTCAATTTATCGCCTTGATACATGGTCGCCACATTAGGCTTTGAGAAAAATGTATTTAAGTTTCTACATATGTCGAAGAAGTCCTGCTGTTTTGTGCACTTAGGAATAGCACATACAACAACCAAATGTAATTTGTGGTTGAAGCAATGTACATACGAAATTTCTTTTTCTGAACGCTCCTGAAGCAAGGCTTGCACCTCACCATGGTGTTCAGACATAACAGGGGCTCCATCATAGCATTGGGAAAATATATTTTTAGGATCCGATTGAGCCTCTTTTAAAGTTGTCAAAATTACATCTGCGAAGGCCTCACCATTGAGAGCAATTGTTCAAGAAAAGCAAATTAAGTGTTCCTGAGGTTGTCCTGATGAGAAAAATCTTATGGCAATCGAAAAATTCTCAGTCCCTGTTCGATCTTTGGTACCATCCACATTCAGTGTAAAATATTCGACATTCGCAGAATTGCACTTCTTTACAATTGACTTTTGTACCATTGATGTCATTAATGCGATAATTTCATTTTAAATTCTAGGTGATGTGTACGTGGCAATTGTTGGAATTGTTTTATGATTCGAGCCAGATAAGGATTTTTCTTAACAGTGTATTCGAAGATACGTAAAAAGAGACCACTTGCAAGTTTCTCATCCATCAATGCCATTTCTACTGAAACTGTCACCAAGAAAGGCTAATTAATTTGTCAACAATTGCGTCGACATAATAGCGGTTGTTCTTGAGTTGTGTTTCGTTATTCAAAATGCAAACTTCCTCTCCTTTTTCACATCGCTGCTGCCTCTCCTTCCATCGTTCCATGGCATGGATATGATCAGCAGAAGATTCATGCTTTTTAAACCTTTCCCCTTTTCTAAAGCCGATTTCCAATTTCGGAATTCACCTGTTCTGAAAACACTTTCTCCAGCAGAGCCGGGCAATGAGAATTTTCGATAGCAAAAGTAGAAGACTGCATCTTTATCAATAGAGTACTCCAAATATGGTATTCTACTATACCAAGCAGAAGAGAATGAGCGTTCCCTTGGACCAAATGGAATCTTTAGGAAATTTACAGCAGTTGGCTGGCGCGGCATGTCGTCTCCCAAATAAGATTTAGTAGATGCCATTGGCTTAGCAGGTACACAAGCAAATGAAGACATCAATTGTGCAGTAAATGAATTACACAGGTTACATGAAACATTTGCGGATACATTGTCTTCAGAACAATAAGAATGAATAAAGAAGAAATTCAATAAAATAAACTAGAACAATTTAAAAATTAAAAAAAACTTATTGAATATTTTAAAAACTATTGTTTTTCTAAATTTTTAATACTTTTTTTAAAATATATTACTTTTTTTAATTGACATTTTTTGACCTATTAACTTTGGGGAGGGGCATCCTTGTATATATTTATGAGTACTTTTGGACTTCTCACTATTGCTACCTCATGATACTATCTTGACTTTATTGACTTTTTCCCGCCTTAATGATAAGATTGTAAAAGGAAATTTGTAATATATGATAGGATTGATATAGGATAGAATAATATAGTTGGTAGTTTCGAATCGTAAACAGATGAGTGAATAGGAAATAATTTGTCAAAAAAAATCTTGTAGTGTCTAGTGAGTAAATAGCAAATAATTTAATGATAAATAAAAATCTTGTATCGTCTGCTCAGTCGTATAAATTTTTGTAATATATATTTAATTTGTAATCGCTAGGCGATCTAATATTTTTATTGATTCAATTTAAAATTTAAAATTCATAATTATTTTAATATCATAATTATTAAAGTGATTATTATATAATATACATAATTAGATAAATAAATAATATATAAGTTATCAAACATGAGACATTACAGTTTTGAATTTACACGAAACATTAAAATTTAGTGAATCACATTCAGAATGAAAGATTTCGTCTACTAGATTGTTGATTATTGTCGATTATAATTATTATGAAGTTATTATTAATTATTATCATTTTTTCATGCAACAGGAAAAATTTTTTGAGAAAACAAAATAAAGAAAGTTACCACCCTAATATATATATATATATATATATATATATATATATATATATATATGTGTTTATCTAGTGTTTTTTGGATAAAATCTTTAGCTAAATTTATACCAAATTGAGATTTTTGATTAATTGAAGTAATTTGAGGAATATATGTGTTGAAAATATTAAAAAAATCTTATTAATAGACGCATAATCCGATAAATTCTTTATCCATTCTTTTTAATAGCTTACTTTCTATATATGTATATATGTATCCATGGAATTAAAAAAACCTATTTTTGAAGGCTTTTTACTCAATCAATTTTCTGTAAACTTTGCACACTTATTCATTCTCGATAACAATAAACGATAATGTAAACATTTGATCGAAAAAAACTTTTTAAGATCCCAAAATGGAAAAAACTGAAAATTCGAAGTTCCGGAAAATATTAATTTGAAAAAGATCTACTTATAAATTATAAGTAGTGTATATAAATTTGTTATTGTTTTTTAAATCATTTTTTTATTTAAAACTTTGTTGGTAAAGTAGAGTTCTGTCTGCATAAAGAATGGATATTAAAAAATTAATTATTTGATTTACTAGTTTAGTGTAAAAATATTTTCAAATTGTAATTACCGCAGAGTAACTAATGATGTAGTTTATGATTTTATCCACAACAACATTGTTCTATAGAGAAAATATTTTTAAATTTGAATTTGACAAAAGTTTATTTAGACAAAAAATTAACGAAACAATTTTTCAATGATCAAAATGATTTACAGAAGAATCTAGAAGCCATGTTTATTTATCAAATGGATCTTGAAGTAGTTATTAATTCATATTTACTATATATATATATATATATATATATAATATTGAGTCTTGTGAACGCAAGTTTAGTATTTCGAAAATATAATTTGATTAAAGCTTTTTTAATACAACTATTGGACATGTTTCGATTTTTA
>MQRK01231900.1:45549-61780 GCA_001938485.1 Girardia tigrina
TGTAAGAAACGTTGAATGGATACGACTTTTTAAACCGAGGGGGATGTGAGGAGAATTATTATCGAAACCAATAATTGTATGTTGCGTAATTTATGTATGGAATGTTTGAGGTGTGATCTTTGTATTGTTGTGTAATAGGTCACGACCNAAATAGTGTGTATGGTGAAATGAATGATGTATGTTTGACCCAGATTGATGACGGCATTAATCAATATATATACTGATGATATTCCTCATTTTATTGTCTTTTTAAATAAATTTTATGACAATCTCGAAGTCTTCTAACAATCCTGATAATCGGAAAGATTTATTCCAAATGTAAACATTATTTCGGAACAGAGGGAGTAAAAAAGAATGAAATTCATAATAAATCAAATTAAATATCAAAACTAGAAAATGAGAGAAAGAATCGGAAAAACATCAAAAATATTCGGTAAAATATATCGAAATTCCAAATAAATATTGTTAGTAATTGATAAAAAAAATGAACATAGAAAATTTCATTGGAATAGTCGAAAAACAGAGATTAAAGATCGATAAATCAATAATCACTTTTGTTAGAGATTTAAAAAATGAAATTAAAATTTTCGATACATAAAATTAATTTAAAAAGTAAAAATTCTCATAATCATTTTACAAAAGGAAATTGAGTTGAATAAATATAAACAATATTTTTTATGTATATAATATTTTTATTATATAGGTTTGTAAATCTAACTAATATGTTTCCTCCCGAATCTAAAAAAATTATAAAATAGAAATTTATTTTGGTATGATCTAAAATTCTGATTCGTCAATACCGAATCATGATAACAACTACCTTATGGGAAAAATCCAACAGACTCCAAATCGCAAAAACCATGAAAAAATTGCAAAATAAAAATAACATAGAAATACAAAACCAAATTAACTAGACGACAGGAAATATACAATCAAAAAGAATACAAAAAAATTTGTCCCAGCTAATAAAAAACGTCATCGTTTGTTTTTGAATTTTACCAATTTTATCCTTTTAAGCTTTTATTTTAAATTGCATCTAATATAGTTATAAAAACCAAATTTCACTGCAAGAAATTTACCGAGAAAGTTAAACGCTTGGAGTTTGTAACAAAAAATTATCACTTGATAAAAATGTTGTGGCTTCGCATGTTTGAATAAATGATGTCACACTTAATGTTTGGGAAATGATGAAAGGCACTACTCTATCAAAATTCATAATCTAAATTTCCCAATGTGAAACCAAAAATGTCAATACAACTTTCCAGATACTGGTTATGCTATTTAGAGAAATGAATTCACATCTAAATAAAGTCATCAAAGACAACATATTGTTGGAAAAGGTAACCTGGTTTTCTATTGGATTGATCTATATGATCTATTTTAACGTCGCTTTAAATTGAACGTTTCAAAGAACGACATAAAATCTACAAAGTGATGAAACATCGAGTAGCCTTGTAATCCGGAGGATGGTCGGGTTTATTCCACCCTGGGCTACTTAGTGAAATGTTCCGTCGACCGGTATCGCCATTCGGAGATTGTATCGGTGCCGGGGATTGGCTTTAGTTCAACCGTCATTCCACCCCAAACAGGCCAGCTCCGTGATATGGCAACTTTTCTTAGAACGATATATTTTTGACAACAATGCCTTCCCAATCTCTCGTACGTATTCATGTTTGGTGACATCATTTCGCCGCTTGAAGTCATTCTTGTCGATTCTCAGGGCGTGATCTTCATTGATAACAGAGTAGTAATAACATAGATCGATTGGTGTCAGAATAACGATCGAATTACGCACAATGTGGTTACAAAGGTCGTCAATAATGTTTTAGGAAGTCTTCACGTCCATCATGTTTGCAAAATTGTATCGAAACCGATTTTTTCATTGAAAGATATTTTATTCAGATAAAAATCAGATTCATAGGACAGTAATTTATTAAAAAGAACAATTTTTAAAATTTGTGTCTGAACACATTCAGTTAAACAAAATAAATTTCCCAATCCGTTTTATGAAATCAATTCAAAAAAGTATTTTTTTAATAAAAAGTTTCACGATCACCACACTAGATCCCGCCAAAGAATGCAGAACATAGTAACAGTGTGTCCGTTTTGCTGTGATTTGAAATGATAGATTGTGGAAGCTACTATAAATGATGTATTTGTCGAAACTTAGTTATGTATTGTCGTATTGTGTGGAGGTTTAACTGTTGTGTGATGTTTTGCTGTTGTTGTTGTGTTTGTTGCGGACTTTGATTTTCTTCTCTACAGTATTGTGAATCTTGGATCAGTAGTGTGCCCTGTTTAGAAAACTTTTGTTCCTTGATTGATACCACCTAACACTACTGATGATGAATATTTGGTCATTTGTATTTTGACGGGTTGATGATGTACGAATGCGTATNTACTTGTGAAACTTTAAGTTGGTTTATTTTCAATAATTCATATTACTTCTATTTTAATGTTAATTTGTTGCGAATTGTATCGATATGTCAATTATTATTCGTGGTTACGGAGTCCCCGGTTATTTCCAGAAAAGAAAAGAACTGATTTTGGTGATCTTTATGTCGAAATTATTCGTGAGTGAAGTCGTGAGTATCGATAGTGCAATTTGGATTTGATCATTAGACACAGTGAGATCATGGAATCGGACTTATTAAAAAAAAAACAAGAGACAAAATTTATTGTAAAAAGAAAAATTTGTGGACACTATTAATATTATATTAATATTGTCTAAGACAATATTAAAGATAAAAGGGATCAATAAAAATATTGATCAGCAAAATTAAAAATTTAAAATTTCTAAAGCAATTCCAATTAAAAAATTGCTATTCTGCCGGTACCATTAATTACCGTCGAAATTAATTCCCCGTCCGACTACAACCATCAATTAAATCGTTGATTTAATTGACATAATCACAACGACGGGAACATCACACTTGGATTCATAATCGATCAGTTGACAATTGGGAAACCTACTTCCCATCCAATATTCGTCCGAATCGATTCGAGACATCCTTTCTGTTCAGAAACGAACATTTGATCTGGACGAAACGAACATTTGATCTGGCCGAAACGAACATTTGATCTGAATGGTAACTATTTCGTATTTAGTTGTCGTTATTTATTCGACCTCTCCTTTACTTTCGTGATTTCTGCATCCGTACCTCATCTTTCCGTTCTAATCGTATAATATTATAATTTCGTTTATTGAATATTTTGTTCCGTTTTATTTTATTTCTTAGTATCAAATACGTTGTTGTGTAACCGAGTTGGTAAGACCCTTAGATCTTATCAGCTCGCTTCCACAATAGTGTTAGCTTGTGTTGTATCTGTTTCTCTATAAATGTGTGTTATTGTTTTGTGAGTTGTTTAGTGTTATCGCTGCGGTGTGACCATGTACCGAAAGTTATGGATTTAGTGGTATCGACGCTGTAGTCTGTTGGATAGACAATGTTTCTTTGTGATATTGTCCATGTGCTGTTTGTAATTACTTTTTTTGTTGGAAATCGTTAGTGTCTTCTTTACTTTGGAATTGTTGTCATCCAGCTGATGTTGTCCATCCTGGCTGAAGTCTCCTAAGTTTCGATGAGGCTTGATCTGGTATATTTTGGCTATATTTTTTTGGGCGTCAATAGTTATCAGCTTGTGTGGTTTGGTGTAACGACTTTTTAATGAAGTCACGCTTTCCTTTTGAAGCCAGACGAACTCTGCGATTGCATTTTTTTCCATACAAAGATGTGTGGTTCTGCGGGACTGGGTTGCATTCTATCGTTGCATTAAGAAATGAATTATGTGTCGCTGTGAGCTTCTCATGACTTTTTGGTGCCTCATAAAACAAAGCTCCTTACTGAGTGACTGAAGTCCCATGTCTGCTATTAAGAATGTTTCTCCAGCATAACAAGATGAGTCGCAATTGTTTCGCCCAATCGTGTGATTGTACTAGCGTTCAGAAAGAGTTTTTTGGGTACAGGGAAAAAGATCTATCAGACGGTTAGTTTGTGGGGGATATGCAGTTGTCCTGATTTTCTGGGTGCCTAACCCATAGGTGAGGTCTTTGATTTGCTCCAATTCAATTTATCTTTTTTGGTCCATAATGATTGCAGAATTTGGAAATCCAGTGATTTGCGAATATTTCAGTGATAGTGTGAGTGGCCAGTGTTTGATTGGAAATATTTTGGGCCACATCATTTTTCTGTGAAGTATGGTAAGAATGAAGTGGTACCTGAGTAACAGAGATAGTGGTCTGACGATGTTCATCTGCACCTTGTCGAATCAACTGACGTTGCAGAGCGTTATTGCGCGCGGTTTTTTATGTTTCAGGACATTGTTATTTTGAAATTGGAAGCCGGTGCAGCACCAACGAGTTATGTCCTTGCGTATCAGTGGTCAGATGACTTTGGTTCTCATTAAAACTTCTCACCTATCAAGGTCAATTTTTATGACAGATGAGTTATTTTATATTAAATAAAATATTACTAAGCTGACCTAATGTGTTAATTAGGTAAACTTTGTAATCTCGAGTAAAAAAAATAACTATAGCAAATAATCAGTGTAATATTAATCACAGTATTGCAACAAACAATAAAACGAATGATTGTCAAAAATCCTAACAATAAATCGTAATAATACTTGTCTAACTCGGAGCAATAATTGTAATAGTACTTGTCAAATTCAGAGCAATAGTTGTAATAGTACTTGTCAAATTTGGAGCAATAATCGTAATAACACTAGTCAAATTCAGAGCAATAATGCTTGTCAAATTCGGCGCAATTGAATATTAATATCGGCTGCAAAACGTTGTCGGGAATTCACAAGTAATTAAAATTTGTGATTGATTTTTTTATTTCAATTCAAATTTTAATTTTGAATTGAAATTAGATAATTAATTTTTTATAATGTAATTTTGCGCAACTCGGAAAAATACGGGCAACCAAAGGAAGGTTCCCTTAAAACCGATGTCAGTACCAGCAGCTCCATTTGAATTATGCGCAATGGATATCGTTGTACCATTTCCAGAAACAGTAAATGGCAACAAATATAGTCTAGTTTTCGTAGACCATTTCTCAAAATTTACTAAAGCTTTTGCAATGTCAGATCAAAAAGTCGAAACACTTGCACCAATATTCGTCGAACGTATCATATTTAAATACGGACCACCCAAAAAGATTTTGACTGATAAAGGTCCAAACTTTATGAGTAGTATCATGAATCAAATAAATCATGTCTTTGAGATATTGAAGCTCAATACTACAGGCTACCACCCGGAAACAAATGGGTTGGTTGAAAGTATGAACGGTACATTTTTAAATAGAATGTCATGTTTAACAAACCGAAAACAATGCGATTGGGATATTTTTATTCCATATGTGTTATTCATGATAAATAATACCAAAACGGAAGCAACAGGTTATAAACCACGTTATCTCTTATATTTACGAGATTTATAATACCTTTTGACTAAGATTTTAGTCCACAGTCGTCACAATTAATTGAAGTCCCAGACTTTGTTACTTTAATGTTAAAAAAACTAAACATTGTGTATAAACAAGTTGGTTTGCGGATAAAGTATAACCAAGAAAAATATAAAGAACAATACGATAAAAAGACAAAACCACATTATTTTAAGGTAGGGGACCGAGTGAGAATATTCACGTCCGGATCAAAGAAAAGACTAACTTTGAAATTAGCAAGACCATATAAAGGTCCATATGAGGTCGTCAAAGTGACAACCACAAATTTATTTATAATAAAAAATAAGAACGCTGATCCTATAGTGGTATATGTTAATAGATGCAAAAAGGCGGAAAATGAGCCTATTAAAAGATATAATCTCAGATCACAAACTCAACCAGATGAAATAGCAGTGGTGGAAATCGACCAACCACTGTTGTGGTTATGTGGTGTTTTAAACATGTGAACATATCTTGGGAACTTTGGCTTTGAGCCCCCAGGTTATCGGTAACTAACCATAAAATATTCTTATGTCAATATAGCCTCTGCATGTATATTTTAACTCCTAATCTCTCAATATCTATGACCACAACTTGCCTCTCACCCAGCATACCATCTGCACGCAGTGATAAGTGATGAGGACCTTCCAGGTTCCAGATCTACACAAGTTTAAGACCAGGTAGACTAGATCAACCCTAATGGGTATGAAGTGATGTTAGATTAAAACGATTTGCATTAATGTAATAACCCCATGATGTGTTGTGTTGACCCCAGCTACTGTATGTTAAATTTTGTTATGTTAAACCCCCTTAGCAGGTATAATAGCTATGACAACATTTCATCTTTTATTATTTTAATCATTATACGACTTATTTACAAAAGTATGGGCTCGAATACCTTGACGCAGATCCTCCATTTATGTACCTCCATCTACCTCCATTTTATGTACCTCCTTTTATATACCTCCTCCATTTTTTTTAATACCAAGATGTAGTGATATAGAAAAAGAAAGAGATGCTAATTATTTTTTAAACTATTCAATACTTGGCTATATTTTAAGAATAACGAATCAACAACTCATATAATCATGGAAAAATACATTTATTTTTGAAAACATTTAACAAAATTATTAATGCTTTTGCGGATTCTCTGCCGCTTTCGTCGACTCACATAATTGTAGCCTCGATAATCCGCGATACACCATTGCGTTCCTAAGGTGCGCGACTCTTTCCCTTCGTCGGTCCTCAGCTTTTCTCTCATGCGGATCTGTAATTGTTCAGAATAAAGACGCTCGAGCTCTTTTATTTGGCTTTCCATTGCCACACCTCGTCTCACTACATGAGCGTACTATTCGGGCTCGATAGAGGCCTCCTTGACTACCTTTAAACTCACAGACAGTCGTTCAATACTATCACGAAATTCTATATCTCTTTGCGATCCATTGCTTTAATTTTCTTCAATGACTAGTTTTCAGCTTGAAGCCGTTCGATGGTAAGCTTAGCTTGGGCTAATTCAATTTGTTGAAACATCTACAAAGATTAACGAGAGTAAAATATGAGTCGTTGATCGGGATTCATTTCTATTCTGCGGAAGCGGTCATGAAAGATAGCAGTCAGATTCCGAAACTGCCTTCCAGTATGAATTCTTGAGTTTTGCTATCACTCAGAGACTTTATAAACCGGGGACTTATTCTGGCCGCGCTAAAACGCATGCCGGAACCAGCCTTCAAGAATTTTAATTAATGTGATTTTAAACATTGCCCTACCCGAGGGTATTCAAGCTGAAATCTTGAAATTGAATTAATAAACAAAATTATCCATAATAATTAAAATGAGACATAATATAAAATTTGTAATGGTATGAAATGGAATACAAATTAAATTCAAATATTAAAATGAATAATAAATAAATGGATGACCGACTGTTTCGACAAAATAAATCTAAATGTTCGGGACCAGAGAGAGAGAGCAATCTGTCACGACCCTCTTGTTCATAACAGTTTTAAGTGTTCAGAGCCCCCAGTGGCTATTAGGGGTCAGCCACAACCCAATCTCAACTTATACTATTTTACAAACCGCTTTGATACTTATTTAATTACTAAATTCATTTGTGGGTCGGACGCCTCTTTTCGCTCGACATCTGCCTGACAGTGCCGAGTCTGAAGGGCCATCGGGTTCTGATAAAGATGGGATGGGCCATGGACCCCACCTAGCGGAGTGTCGCTCGGGGATGATTTATCTTCTATCTCCGTGTGAAATGAGACTTACGGTACTGTGTTGTATAATATAAAACTCGTTACACTGTTGGGTGTCTATATTTCGGAAACTTGAGGCAATGTTATGTCTACCTGTAAACTTGCTGCACTGTTATGTATCTCTGTCTTGGAAACTTAAGGCAATGTACTCAGTTGTGTAGGATTAGACTTGCGGCATTATTATGTCGTTCGGTAATTTGTAGTAATGTTTCACCCTCGAGGATTTCACCTGTCAGAATGTTAATATGTATCGTTGTTGCTGCTTAAAATCACTATCTCTCAGTATATCGACAATCAGCTCTCAGAAAATCATATTTTTAATTCTTAATAGGTAAAATTAAACTAAGATTCACCGTGACGTTATTGAAAATAAAATTATCGAAATAACGTATTTTAGCGGGGTATTTACATTTCTCCCTTATTTCCAATTTATCGAGAATTTGTATTAACATCGTTTAGAAAATATGAATAAACTAATTTCAATTATTTTGTTTCACTTCAATTCATCGATTATACGGGAAATACAGTTTGGAAAATTCTATTTGTAAACCCAAATTTTCTTAGTAAAATTCATCGTATACGAGTTTCTTAAAACCCTTAGATTAAAATATAATTCACTCGATAAATTCAATAATTCCTTATCCTCAAATTCGGAAACAAGTAAAATTTGCTTAATCGATAAAATCCATGCGTTTCTTATTTATAAAATAAAACTATAACGTTAACCTAATCATTGTTTTTACCTTAGTACTAGTACGAGAAAGAGAATTTTTTTTATTATCATTTCACCTGATTCCCTCGTCTTGAATCTTATTAAAATCTTGATAAAATTCTAACAGTGTTCCTAGTGTGTTGTGGCCTATCGATCTTTCTCCCTCAGCCTAGTGTTGTTATATTATTCTCGTTTATTTAAAAAGAAAAATTTTATCTATATTGTTAGATTATAGCAGTATTACAAACTCATCTTATGCCGCATCATTATTCATGAACTAGTAATTTGAAACGATAAAACTCTAATAATTAACTGAATTTAAGTAACTCGATCGCGTTTTAGTAAAATCTGTAAACGGATGAATTCTTTTGGGCTACTTTTAGTAGACAAGATTCAAAATCATATACTCAAATAAATATTTACGAAAATCAACACCCGATTAAATTTAAAGTCTGATGAAGTTTCCCAAAAGCAATCTTAATGAAGTTTACAAGAATTCTTTTCACAAAACCTTCGGTAGAATTTTCAGTGAATTTAGCAAAAAAATATTTAATAAAATTGTCAATAAAACTTCTAATAAAATCTCAACAAAATTTTCACCAGAATACTTTATAAAAATAAAATTTTGTTTTACTGCATTAAATAAACCTTAAGTTTATGTTGATAAATTAATTATATGGAATTCTTAATCGCATTCGCTTCGGTTTCGCGTGGAACAACCGCTCGGGTCCTTATACTCTTAGGATTACAAGTAAAATACTAACAAGCAGAATTACAAAAAAAATAAAAACATTTATTGAAATAACGAAATTACGGAATTAAATTTTAAATTATTTGTAATAATTACTCGGTATTTCCCCATAATATTCGTAAATCGATTTAATTCTATCTTTCTCATAATTAAAAAAATTAAACACTATTCTCGTTTATCAGATAGATCGTCAATACCTAGTTCGATAAGTCCGTAATCTAATCAGCATAAGGGAGAACTAGTAATCGGGCATAACTAATAATCAATCATAATTAACCACTAATAACCAAGTATAATTAACAATTAATAACCAAGTATAACTAATAAACGCTATGAAATGAGCATCACGTTCCTTACTATGTTAATTATTTATATAAGAATAGTAACAAAACGGTGACTAAAATCGTAAGTTAAATTATATTTAGCAGGAAAAATTTTGACTTAAACATCCGGTCGTCCGACACGGGCGGGCTCGCAGCTCTGCGTCTTCGAGAAATGACTTGTCACGAATATCCCGGAGAAATTACTAGAGGGGCACTGAAGCCACGTCTACGATAATCGGGTCTGTATAATTCCCGACGTTTTTCCATCGTGCGTTAGAGCGCAAATTTTCTCGGGGCATAGTCGAAG
This sequence comes from Girardia tigrina, assembly GCA_001938485.1. Lineage (NCBI taxonomy): Eukaryota > Metazoa > Platyhelminthes > Tricladida > Dugesiidae > Girardia > Girardia tigrina. The sequence goes on from MQRK01231900.1 coordinate 55,345, forward strand.
GCGACGACGGCGGGGCGACGGATTATCTTACTCAGAAAATAAGTATCTACTATTCATAAACTTTCTAAATAACTATAATAAACAACGAAAGTAAAATAAAAGAAATAAAGTAAAACGAAATGTGAAACTACAAAAATATTATTCAATATGCTTATTGAAAACTAATAATCCACAATCAAACATAATAAATTAAAATTTACAATCAAATTCGTAAGTTGGGAGCCGGTCAAATGTCTCGGTCGTTTGGTACTCTTCCTCGTCGGCGCGTCACTCGGATGAAGCGTTATCGTAAACCGTCGGGTGGTTATAGCGGGATAATCGTGGATTCCGCTGTCCTTGTTCAATCTCGGCTCGCGTTCTGTTTCTTCTTCTCGTGCGTGTTCGGTGCTCTTTCCTTTCGTTGCTTGTTTATGCTTCGTGTCGCGTACGTCTCTAGAACTCGTTGTCGTCAAAAGGTAGTGCAAATAGTTCGTTGATGAATTTGTGAGCAAAATTGCTATGTAGACGTTCTGATTCTTGGCAGTGTGACTGTTATATTTATAACAGCGTTATTGGTCTTGTCGGGGTGCGATTTCATCGTGGCCGCTTCTGATTGGCCAGCATAGATGATTTTGTTTTTCGATTTGTCGGGGTAATTTGTTGCCGTGCAGTATGTCCAAATATAGACAATGACTGCATCGTTACATGAACAAGGCCTGCTTTGTCACCAATGACTAGTTATCGCGTGATGATGTTTTTTCTTTGTGGGCCTGACTCATGGTAAGTTTTGTTTATTTTTCTTTGTCTTTCTTAATTGGCCTTTGTCCTTTTTTAATTAATTTATATATCTTTACAGGGGTATAACTTTTCAGGGGAACATCTCACAGCTTTACCGATTTCGTTCAGGGCCTTGTCGTCTTCGAGGCTACAAGTGGAGGGTCTGTTGACCTCGTAGCGTTAACGGATTGCCTTGGAAGTAACTTTATTAATTTTTGTCTTCTTTTAATTAATTAGTTCTCTTTTTAAAGCTCTTAGTGCCTTTCTTGATCTTCCGGAGCACAACCGTTTACTCTCAGGGGTGTATCTCATTCCACTCTACTTGATGTGAAGCATTTGTTCATTTTCTCTTTTCGGGTACGTTTTTATTCCGTTTATTTATTTTCCTGACGGATTGTTTTTAGTCTTATCCCGGCGTACAACATTCTTCTGGGTGATCGGGAGTATCTCAAACTTAATTTGTAATGTTATGGTTTCTAAATATATGTATTATTCGTGTGATTTTCACTTTTTCTCTCTTTGTTAATTGTTTTATAGTTGATAGTTGATATTGGGCCGTAGTGTTATAATGTAATAGTGTTCTTTCTTTTATTTTCTTTTCTTATTTTTATGATTCTACCTTAATTTTCTCGATCGCAACAAATGCATTACTCTCTCTCTCGGACGCGAAAATTTTAACAATACCAACCTTTTCTGAAATTTAAATATAAGAGTTGGAATTAAACTTTTGTGTCATTTTTTTCCCAAATTGTCTCTCAATCTGTTCAACTTGTTTTTGTTCTAAAATGTTCTGATTTTTGTCTAAAATTGTTCAATATTTATACGAGATTTTCGTTTTGAAATTGTCTCGTGTTCAATCCTAATTGGTCCACGTCGAGTTCCAAAATGCTGGATCCAATTCCGTCAAAGCACGTCACTTACAAATTTAGTGACTGCCAATTTTAGAAGTTTTTAGAAAATCTGATTCATGCTGATTCAGCGATTTTCTATTTCTAAAAGTACGTTTATTTTATTTTTTGTTTTAATTTTAGTAATTTTATCATTTTTCCCAGCCTGTTTCCGGACCTACGTTGTTTGTACGTGTGTCGAATTGTCTTGTGTCGAATTGTCTGGTTACCGTTTGTTCGGACCAAATGTATCTCATCGGTGACGACGTCCTGCGCGCGCGGTTCAAACTCCATGCGGAAATTCCGTCTCAATGTAAGTTATATCCACTTTTTCCGCTTGACCTTTCTCCTTTTATATATTTTAATTTGTTTTTTACCTCCTGGAGCCGGCATAATGTACAGACCCGCCTCTGCGACGATCCAGAGGAGAGTGAGGACGTATTTCTTTATTATATTCATATAAATTCAATTTTAACTTTTTCTGAAAATTTTTATTTTTGACGGAAATTTTTGATTTTAACTTTCGGAAATTTTGATAATTGTATTTTTCAGTAATCTTCACGTTAATCGATTATGAGTTTTAAATTATTTTATGATTTGGCTGATATTCGTTATACGCGTGATTTCCTCGGATTTTATTTTCCACCTCGATTTTAGTCGGATTTTTATGCGGAATTCGATTATTTTCATTAATCGATTTTCATTAAGTTTATTTCTGATTTTTTGGTAATTTTTGAGATTTTTTTCCGCATCTAATTTGTTTGATATATTTTCGATTTATAATTTATTGCGGATTTGAAGGATATTTATCATTATTGCGTTTTCGTCGCCTTTTACGCTACTCTAAATCGATTAGAATCTATTTCAGTGACGTCTGCATAATATAGGACTCATTGATTGATTGAATATTTATTATTTGGTTGATTTTTGATATAATTGATTTTTATGTTTCTTTTCGTATTTTTCTATTTTCATTGCGTATTTTTTCATGATTTCTATCGCATAATTTTTGTTATAATTTTTACGATTTTTTTCTGCTTTTATCGATCGATTTTCCTTCATATTTGCGTTTTTGATCGCAATATTACAGTTATATACAATTTTATTAATTTTTAATTATTTTCTTTCGAAATTTTTGATCGATTAGTGTTGATTGCGGTGTTTTTGCATCTTGTTGATTTTTCCGTGATTTTTCCAATTATTTTATGAATTTTTCGTCTTCATTTGTGAGGTTTTCATCTTTACTTCTTTATTTGGCGATGTTCCAATTTATACTATTTTTGTATTTATTTGTTATCTGTTCTCGTTTTTCGATGTCATTATTATCTTTTATTATCTGTGAGTATTTTACGAGTATTTTAATGATTTTTCTGGCTATTTTATTTGTTTATTTCATCGTAATCCGTCCATTAATCGTTATTTATTGATTTATTATTTATTATTTTTATTTCAATTTTGCTATTTTTCTGTGAATTCTTAACAGATTTTCGTAATTTTTATTTTGTTTTGTTCGTAAAATTATTTGGGATTTTTTCATTATTTTACGGATTTTTATCTATTCATTTGCACGCTTTATTCTTATTTTATCGATTATTAGTCCGTAATTATTTACTTCTCCGCTAATATTTGCTCTTTTATCTCATTTATATACATTTTAGCGCTTCTTGTTGCCGGTTTGTTACAATTCTTATGTTTTTTGTGTGATTTCTCCTGTTTCTCCTGCTTTACTATATTACTGATTATTTTGTTTAAATCGATACACAAATTTTATATGTTATATGTTTATATTGATTTTTGATTCTAACGCAACACCACTATCAAGGAATAGAAATACAGAATCTACCGATTATGAAGATATCATAACAATTAATCCTCAAGTACCACGTTCAAAATCGATTCAAATAAAATCAATAAAAGTTAACCATGATGATGGATTGCCATTATCACAAAAATAAATTAATGAGAATGCAACTATTTGATTGTTACAAGAAGATATTGGATTACACTTTGCACAAGGACATATCTATAATGATCAATTTTTCAAATGTGCGGTAAGAAAATACCCATACCTCTTTTGTTGTGAAAGATCCACTATGGAACGCTACACCACTAACGATTGTAATAACTCGATATAAGTTTCGTAAAGCTGCAAAGTTACTTAAACAGACACAATTATGCGAATACCCAGGGTTGATAGATATTCAAGGGAATGGTGGATTAACTGCGTTAATGGAGGCAATAATACATCGAGCACCATTCCATACAGTTATAGCACCCCTTATCATATACTCTAATTTGGCTCTCCAGGATAGACGAGGAGATATCGCATCCGATTATGGCAAAAGATATGGTTCAGAATTAGTAAAATCAGTATTTGATATAATCGAAAATAATAATATTACGTCATTTGAAGGGAGAAAAGCAGCTGTTTTTTATGTAAGATATCATGATTTAAATCAAATAAGCCAGCTCAACAAACAACAAAGAAAGGAAAAAATGTTTATAAATGGAGTGAATTTACACAATTGGCACAGAAGAAAGTTACCCATAGACATTGGAAAAGATGATAAGATTAAGTATACAAGAGATGAAAGAAGTATAAAGATAGATAAAGAGCAAAGCTAGTCATAAATATTTAAAATTATTCATATTGATTATCTTTTTTTTACTACACGGTATAAGTGCAGATCAAAAGATACTATTAGAAGAACGACAATTATCATTAAAATTTTTCTCAAGCCACATTCTGTTGAATACAGGACTGCAAAATGGTAAATATTCTTTTAAAATTTGTCTTAAAACATGTTATTGGCAACCAAGTAACACATATCGTATAATACCTCTTATAAATCAAAATCATACTGAAATGTACATTTTTATTTACGATAAAGAACCCGTACTCACAATAAGTATCACATGGTCATTACAGAAGGTCACAACACGAATATATGTTAAATTTATTGTATCAAATTATTCATGGCACATATTTATACAGTACAATACTTTCATTCTCCAAAACTTAGCTGTTTGTATGTAGACCACAAACATCTAAGCAGAAATGTTAGATTTATTTTGTAATTATTTTCTTTTCGATTCCCCAACAACATGTTGCAATATGATTTAAATTTTAGAATTTTCTGTGTCGATCACTTATTTATTAATTTGCATTTTTAACCTTCCATCTTGATAAGAAAATAAATTTTGAAAAAATTTTTTCTTCAAATATTATTTTAAAAATTAACTTTTGATATCAATTACATATTGGTAATTTATTTGTACATTTCATTTGTAAACTTTACTCAACATTTTCTTTTTTAATTCGGAATCAATTTTTAATCCTATTTCTTTGTAATTGTTCAAAAGTACATTGATATTGAAAATCTTAAAATCCAAAAAAATATATTGATTAATTTTAGAATAACTTAGCGTTTTCATTTTTTTCTTATCAAACAAAAAAAATACTTAACTAATCAACAAAAATAATAATTGAATTTCATCTGTCAATTCCCTGAAAAATATTTTAGTCGACAAGAAAAAGAAAAACGCATTTCGCTCATAATCAAAATATTCACTTTTTGTTTTAATACTACTCAAAGTCGTAAGTTGCTAAGATAAATTTCAAACAATTTAAAATTATTGAAGTCGTTTTGTAAACTTTAATAAAAAAGCAAAAACCAACCGATGTTTCGAACGAATAATCGAGTTAATTTCAATCCGGAAGATGAAGAAGAGGAAGATGACATGTACGGAGGATTCAATAATAAAATCGGTATCGATGCTCACGCTCTAATGGAAGATGAGACGATTCAACAAGCGCTCCGTCAAACAAGTTACGGGCGAAAAGGAGCTGTAAATGAATATTTTCAAGGACATTTATGTTTGGGAAGCCTCAGATTTATATATATTTTATATATAATAAAATAATTATGATAAAGCTTTTTTAAGAAATTGATTATTGTACATGTCTCGGAATTTCATTTTCCATCATCAGAAATTATATTGTAATGTTTACGATAATAACATTCATGGGAGATTGTATCAGTAAATATTAATTTTTTACGACTTTATTGAATATAAATGGCGAAATTTTTATTTATTTTAATTAAAGATTTTATGAATTGAGACAGTTTTACTTTGCTCATTTTGAATTATTAATAATTGATATATATATATATATATACATATATGTTGTGGAGAATTTGTGTAATTGCCAAATTCACGAACTCTGAAATATTTTTAAAATATTTTTTAATTCAATTATGAAATTAATATTAAAAATTCTGCATTTAATATGAAAAAATGTCAATTTGATTTGAAAAGAGATTTTAAAAATACAGAAAGAAGTAATAACTATGAATAAAACTTTTACATTTCGCGTCTATTTAGCACATTGAATTAAGATTTGTTTTCACATTAAATTGATATTTTTTCATATTAAATCGATATTTTTCGTATTAAATCGATATTTTTTCGTATTAAATCGATATTTTTTCATATTAAATCGATATTTTTTCATATTAAATCGATATTTTTTCATATTAAATTGATATTTTTTCATATAAAATTGATATTTTTCATATTAAATTGATATTTTTCGTATTAAATCGATATTTTTTTATATTAAATTGATATTTTTTCATATTCAATTGATATTTTTTCATATTAAATTTTTCATTTTAAAATGAATGCATACCCTGGTGAAAAACCTGTGTTGTACAAGAGATATGTGGATGATGTCTTTTTGGTTTTCAGAAATCAATCCCTCATAGAACCATTCCTAACATTCATGAATG
>MQRK01231901.1:3628-14720 GCA_001938485.1 Girardia tigrina
TTCAATTGTCTAGGGAGAGATGCCATGCTTCAAACACCAACCAGTCTCAAACATACTATAAAACTCATTCAACAATCACTCAACATAATTCAAACATCATTCCAATATCCCTCACAATTATCAAGAAACTTATTACGAAGTTTCATTTGGGATGGAAGAATCAATAAACAAATTGACAAATGTCATACAACCCCTGTGTGAATTTGTTCGAGAATGTGATAATCGATTTACAGTTGAACGTAAAAATCCAGCACTGTGCAGAATGACATATGGAAACTTTCGGACAATTACAATCATGTTTAATTACTGTTTCGGTCGAAGTAACTCAGTGCGACACGATGATTTTGATGTTCATTCAAATGAATTATTCCTGAACCTACGGAGAAAGATCGAGTCACACTGGCAAGAATTATTGAAAGACGACTACGCCTCGGTCGACTGTGTCCTCGACTATGCTAGACGGGAGAAATTGATGAGGCATCGAGAGTCGAATTCGAGTGCCTCGGAAGATCTGATCGATCGGGAAGCCGGACTGAGCGCTGGTGTGATGGTGTTATGGGTGATGAGTTCCCTGATTTCCAAAACAAAAGGACCTCTACTGAGATACAACAAGCGGTGCTTCTGACAAAATTGAAATTTCATTACTAATGACTCATTAGAAAACTATCGTTATGCGAAACATCGCTCTCTATAAATATCAATTTGTTTTACTCGTTAAGAGAAGTGCTCGTTATGCGATGTTCAATTGTAATTCAAACTGTGATAAAAATAAAAGTGGAAAATGATATGGGTGTTTTGAAGACTAACAAAGATATATTATTATTTCTCAAAATTTTAAATTTCTTTTCTGGGGGATGTTATAAGCATAAGATGTTATCAAGAACATATTAACACATTTCATTCAATACAAAACGTCCTCATTAGAAACACATAGTGACAAAGAATTAAGTATGAAGAAATTAAAATTGGTAATAACTAATTATATCAAAATAAAAATCGAAATTTATAAGTGAGGTTAAAATAAATTTAAATATATAACATTTATTTTGAAAACTCACCCAAACATGGCGATCAGAAGATTGATCAACAAAATATGTGTGAAAAGAAGAAACACTGCGAAGCCTATGATAACCGTGGTAAATTGGATAATGCAAGTTGCTGTCTCACACGGAGAGGTAACTATATAATATAAAAACATTTTTAAAAAATTATAATAAATGTTAATAAAAAAATAGATGTAAAAGAAATTTATTATTTTCATTGATATGTTTCCTCATTATCGCGATCATTTAGCCCAATTACTACAATTCAAATGTACTAAATATCCTTAACAACTTTAATTATTATTGAAATTTTTAAACGCTTATAAATTTTGAGTTATATGTTTAACTTTGGTGATGTATAAAAAGACATTTTTTGTTTGACCTCATACTATTTTTCACTATAAATTTGCCCATCGAATATTATCCCGGCCGGACTCTGACTAATTGTCTTATGAAATGCTAAACTTAAGGTAAAGTATTTCTACAATAAATATCTTTTTAGTTTGTTCTTATTTTTCTCGAAGAAATGTATTTAAATATTCTCTGATAGCTCGAAATTTTCTCTCAAATATTTGTTATGATTAAATATGTTGAGTATATTGAGACATTCCTGGATTGATTTTCCAGATAATCTGTCGAATAACCCTAATCAAATCACTAAATTTTAAATTTTTGTTGGGATTTTCTTATCGTTTTTTGTTTTTGATTGTTCGATTTTGTCTTTTTTCCGATAAAAATTCGTTGATCGTTCACAGACACGACTTATCGATTGAATAGGATTGGGCTTTGGTTCTGCTGCCGTCGGGAATGATCGAGGAAGACGTTTCCATTTCATTCAATTTATTTCCCGAATGCTTTTTTAACAATTTTTGATCGAATTTATTTTTGTCGTTCTATCGATATTCACCAATCGATTTTGTCGGCTGTTTGAATAAATAATTATAGCGATTTTATGGGGTTTTCGAGAGCCATTTGAGTGTCGTTTTTTTGTTCGGTAATGCGTTATCGATGGGGAAAAAATTCTGTCGCTTGGAAATCGATTGTTATCGGTCTGTAGATCGACTCATCGGAACTCAATTTAACGAGCGAATCATCGCTGTCCGAGTCGACAATAAATTTACTCAACTTTGAATCGATTATCTGTAATTATGAAGAATCGGTATATTTTGAGGCTATCTTAGTCTTCTGTTGACGAACTAATTCTGTGAAAGTATTGAAATCTTCATCGGAACTCATTTTTGACGACAATAAAATTCAATTGAAATCAGATTGTCCACACTTTGAATTTCGTGAAATTCATTTAAGTTTATAAACAAAAATCGAAATTTTAAAAAATATTTTACTAAATAAACATTTTTATTTTATTAAAAACCAGTTCATTAATCACCAATTTTTTTACAAAATGTTTTTGATCAGTTTTGTTGTAATTTTTTTAAAAACATTCCTGCATTTTCTCCACTCATATTACTTGAAGCGGCAATCTACATAATACATATCTTGTGGGCTGTTACGTTCAAAATTTACAGGAATCACCTTAGAAATCCAAGTGGCTTTCTCTTCAGAGTTCATTGCTCCGTCCTCTTCTCTTATTGTTTTGTAAATCACTCTGTGATTCTGCTTAAATTTTTAAAGCTATCCCTCACTGGGTTTAAAATCTGTATCACCCAACTTATTGGCAAATTAAGACACCTTAGCTAACAAAAATACGCCCACTAACAGCAGCATTTTTACATCTTATTTCTTTTACCACATTTTAGATTTCACAGTTCTCATACACTTTCTGCTACTGTTACGATTACCTGCTAACAAATCTGCCTGAAAAGTAGCCTTTTTCTTCACGATTTTTACAATGGTTGATCTATCTACATCATATTGTGGTGCTACAGCACTGGGCTTTATTCCATCCATAGTACTCTTGCGAATGATGTTGCCTTTATTTTCTAAAGATATCAACTTGTGTTTTTTGACATTTTTTGTTACAATATTAAAACAAAACTATTTAAGAATTAATTTCATAATATTTTTTTCTTTGTTTTTTTGTTTTTAATTTTTTTACTTATAAATTAATAATATTTTTTATGAAATAAAAAAGATTTATAAGTGATTAATTGGAAAATTCTCGAATATATAAATTTATAATAAAAATTGTATTAATTTAATGAAGATTTATTTTATTAATTATTTAAATAAAGTTGTTTTAATCGTCAGTTGTCATTGAAAATAAATATTTTGAAGTGCAACTAATTCTTTGGATTTGTTTTCCAGAACTAAATTTTTTTATTTATTGTGATCGTATGGAGAGGAGTTTTGTCGAGGGGACCATGATTTGTCCGTAACTAAACATAGGTTGTGATAATATGGGTTGTGACTATAAGGAGGTTACTAATATATGCAAATATCTGGAATTTGCAAGGGCTGAAATTATTGTGACAATATGGAGTTTTTGACTATTTAGAGTGAGATTATAAAGAGGTTTCACTGTTTTACATTGTTTTTTATTCAACTGTCCTTTTACACATTTAGATTGTTAAAAGAATTTTATGAATTCCAATTAATTAAGTCAATTTGAATGTTTTATCATTTATGATATATCCTTATACTTAAACTTCCTTTTCTCTGGATATGACATTTTATAGGTTATTTCTCAGTCTTGATTTTTCCATTTTTTCAAATACCATAATACTTAACATTACTGTTCGGTTTCGTTTTTTTTAAATAAATTTCTAGTTAAACATTTTCTTTCATTTTTTAAAAGAAAATGTTATTTACAAAAAAAGGTAAATTTAATTTAATTTAAAAATTATATATATATTTACATGATGGTTATATATATATATATATATATATATATATATTTGAAATTAACGTTTTGTTTAAAACATTTAATGTTGAGTTTTTCTCACGGTAACTCCGCTGATTTGTAAATGTAATAATAATAAAGAATTTAATACGAGAGATATTGATTTCAATTATTATCTAAGAAAATTATTCATGTCATTCGACTATATTTTTAATGTGGATTATTTTGTAAAGACATTTGAAGATAATCATGTAATAATTCTTGATCGGAGATTGCATATCAAATTTTGGGAAGACATTCATGATAAATGGTATAAATTAATAAGAATATTTCAAAGTTGTAGAAACAGTATTGGAACGAAGTTTTGGAAAATAATCACCAACTAGCACGGTGTCAAACCGACCACTGGTGTTAACGAAAGCGACAGTGATTTGCAATTACAGAGAATTGACGTTTACATTACTTCGGGAGTTCATGGAGAGTGTGTGCCGATCAGCGTCGTGGTTGAGAATTGAATAGTACCACTCTCAATTACGCTCTGAATTCGAATCTTTGGAAATTGTTTCAACTAGATTATTTCATCGGTGACTCCTTAAGTGTTTCCAATAATTGGGAAAGAAAGAACAAGTATTCAGATATTCCCAAGTCGGTCGGCACTTTCGGACGATTAATGAACGTATGTCCTTGTGTCATTATTATATATATTTACATAAAAATAATAACAAAAATAATAATAAAATTAAGGATAATACAAACAAAAATAAAAACAATAAAGATAAAAATAACAAGAATAATAATAGAGATTAAAATAATAATAGTAAAAACGAAGATAAAAATAATAAATTAGATAACGACGCTATCGAACCCACTCCCCTCCCTTTGATGACCCGCGGGAGGTCTAAACATGATATAAAGTGCTTCCACTGCGCTGCTGCCGCAACAATTACATAATGTTATTTTAATGAATTTGAGAAAACCAAAAGTTCATACTCGTACATTCTACTGTGTATTTCATTATCAAATGGGTATCTAACAGTTTCTATAACATTTAAGAGCTTTACTGAATTGTTTTGTTTACTGATCTATTTTTTAGTATTCTGTATTTTAGTAATCAATTGATAATATAAAGTGATAAAAAATAAATAATTAGTATTTGTAGAGTTCAAATAATTATGAGAACAGAATTATTATCCTTAAATAAAGTTTCGGAAACTAATTCTTGTTCTACTTTTAAAAGTCACTGTTATAAATGAAGAATTAAAAAAAGAAATAGTTATAATTATTTTTGTATAAAAGAAAAAATATATATGTATATAGATATGGGTTTTTTTGTAAAAAAATTTATTTGTTTTCTGGATAAATCCAGAAATTTTCAATAATAATAATTTGTTTTAATAATATTGGCAAGAACCACTGATTATTTGGTATTTTGTGTAAATCTGTTAATCAATTTGTGAATCTGTGAATCAATAAAGAAATTCTGTGTTTTTAAAAAAATATTCTATTGAATTTAAAAATAAAAAGCCAAATGCTAAAAATAATTGAAACGAGTTCGTAACTAGACAAATTTCCGTTCAAGAAGAAGCGAATCGTAGTAAATTTATCTACTCGTTCGCCGATAAAAATTCGAATTGCGTCTCCACAATCACCGTAGCAACTTCAATTGACTAAAATGTGTTTATTGCGACTCGAATTTCGGTTTCTTATTGATTTCCGAACACATCGAATCTCATTTCGACGAACATTTAAAACTTGTGTAACGTCTTAATAGAAATGGACAGCTAAAAATCGATCCTGAATCATTTAATCGATCGTCACAACAAAGAACTTGTTTGTTCGATATGCTGCACACAATTCTCCGATGAATCTCAACTGATCGATCACATCGAGTCAAATTTAACGATGATTTACCGCTGCACATTCGACAATTGTCACATGAAAACCACTCTCATCAGTAGACCCGATATTATGATCGGCTTTTGTGCCGTCCACGCTCGATTCACAGGCTCCTGAAAAGACAATTTTGGAAAAGGCTGTCGAGAGAGTTGCATTCCTATGGGCCTGAGTGCACTCGAGCTCAAACTCCGCAATTCAGATTTAAGTCACAATATATTGTTGGCTTTAATATCAAATACATTTATTCGTTTCATTTACATTTGTATTGGTGTAATATATTCGTTGAAAATTTATCACTAGTAATGTTTCAATTTAATTAATTTTAAAATTCTAATTTATAAAATGTGAATGCTATTTTAAAAATTTTTATAAAAAAATTAAATTTCAAACGAAAATTACTGTTAAATTCTTCTAGCATCAGTTCACCGTATGTTTGAAAATACGGATTATAAAATATGCTTTTAATCAACGGCAAATCCCAATCGCTATTTGGGTATAATATGGTTTGAGCTAATGTTCCATATGATATAATAAATAATGTAAATATACTTAAAAAGAAAAGTACATCAACAATCTGAAAAGTAAATAGTCAGTAAATCAAAATTAATAAGAGATAATACCATATTTCTAATCATTATTACTTTAGGTCCAATATATCGACTCATTAAATAAAATTGTAATGTTCTTAGACAAAACATACTGAAGGATATTGCAAAGAAACATCGAGTGATCACAAAATATTTATTTGAAAGAGTGAAACGTAAAATAGAACAAAATAGAAAAAGTGATAAAGCGGCTACATCATAGATGTTCCATGACCCAGATATATATGCTTTTAATTTGTGAATATTAGATGATCTTTCTTGATCATAAATCTGCAAATAATAATAATAATAATAATAATAAAATTTATTATTATTATTCTTAGAATTTTGGGGAGCTCATATAAATATTTAAATTTTAGTATTTAAAATCTCTCAAATGAATTTTCAAAATATTAAAAAATAATGTCTTTGTAAGTTAAAACATTAAAAAATTTTAGGGTTGAAAATATTTTATATTAATGTCTAAAATGATAATTTTATTATTGAAACATCATTATAAAAATTAAAAATTTTTAAAATAAAATTTTATAATAACAAAAATGAAAAAATTAGCAAAAATTTTTTTAAAAAATTTTAAAAGTTATGTTGTAAAATTAATGTTCGAAATTCCAAATTTAAAGAAATAATAAATTAAGTATTCGTATTTATATTTTATTATCATTATGGACAAATGGTTTGTGCAGAACAAAAATTATTCCTCGAAAATTTGTTCAAAAAATGTTAGTGTTATATTAGTAACATTTTCGTCTTATGAGTTCAATCTGTGGTGTCGAATCTAACAATTATTATCATTGCCAGATTTTGCAAAATTTATTATTTAAATAGAATAAATAAAATAAAATGAAAGTACCTTTTATAGATAGAAAGAAATAAAATTTTATTCAAAAATTTTGAAATTTTATAATTTGGATAGTAGAACATTTAGAAGGTGAAGAACAAGCTCAACTGATGACCCCCTTTTATATTTGTAAATTATATACTTTTGTTGGTTTACCTGGTTTACTTGGTTTTAAATATTTATAAAAAAAGCTCAATTTATTTTATAAAAAATATATTTTTATGTACAATTCCTTATGTACAATACTTAGTTAAAAGTTATTTACTTTATTTAAATTTTTAATATTAAAATTTGAAACTATTTGATATTTTTAAAGTTTTTTAAATATCGTATGTTGTACTTTAAAATGCAAATTATACTCGAATAATTATTCATCGTGAACACCCAAAATATCAATTTTCCATCTGGGTGGGAGAAACACATTTCCAAATACTAAACTCAACATACAAAATTCAACATACCAAATTTAAAATATTCCTCGCGACGATAAAATGGAAGTAAGCGCTTTTAATAATTATCAAGCAGAAGAATCCCCAAAAATATGCGCAAGCTGTGAAATACCAACCAAAAATGCAATTTCAGCAGCCTAATTTTGGTCTCAGAAGATCAACGGATGAGATATTCATAGATAGGAACTTTTTCAACCAGATTATCCCTACACAATCGGTCTTTTCAGAATTCCGACAATCACTAGTGAGACAACAGCCTAAGGTTTCTCTGAAACATATAGCTCGAAGACTATAATAGATGTCGGGGACTGGCTCCGCCTCACGAAGAGCGACTAAAACCGGGTCAGTGTATGGTAAAACGCTAGAGGTACATGGCAATATTCTGGAAGAAGTATTCCGGCGGTTAAGGCAATGAGGGTTAAAAATAAATCCGAAAAAATGTCAGTTCCATCAAGATGATTTAGTTTTTTCGGGTGACACAATAAATGCAGAAGGTATTCGGACAATAATATGAAAATCAAAGAGATTGAAAACGCGGAGGAACCGCAGTGTTCTTCTCAACTTCGGTCATTTTTAGGTCTCACAAACTATCATCTCCGGTTTATTCGAGATTACACGACGATTACTATTCCACTTCATCCGGCAATATCGCGATGCGGTAAGAAATTGCATTAGACAACAGAATGTCCAGAGAGTTTCCAGAAATTAAAAGAAGCTATGTAAAATGGTCCCGTCTTGAGTTATCCTCGACTAAATCGTAATTTTGTTTTGGACACTGATGCTAGTTTCAGGGCAATCGGTGCGGTGTTGAGTTAATTGACGCAAACTGGAGAAGAAACAGTCATTGCAAACGGGTCTAGACACCTGACCTCGAATGAGAAGGGGTATTGTGCCACGAGAAAGGACCTTCTGACTCTTCATGAATGTGTCTTACATTTTAAGCAATATTTATACGGGAAACGGTTTATTACCCGCACAGACCACAAAGCTTTGGTCTTCATGAACACCACAAAGAAACCAATAAGCCGACAATTTCAAACAAGGCTTGCAAACTTGTCTGAATATGACTTCACTCTTCAATATAGGAAGGATGAAGAACACAATAATGTAGATGGCTTGTCTCGTATTAATCAGACTATGCTGACAATGTGAAACTAATCATATCGAGGCAAAATCAAAAAAGTCGAAAATAAAAATACCTAAATCCTCTTCATGGAATAAGTAACCTGATGGGGACGATAGAAAACATTCATTATGGAAGCAATGAAAGTATTTCAGATAGAAATATAAAATTTTCTGATGTTTTCAAAGGAAGCTATCTGAACAAATTAATAGACCGTCTCGTTATTTCAACTGGATTATTGATAGTAGAAAAAAATAATGGTCTACTAACGATCATTCCAGAGAATTATGCTCAAGAATTCGTTAGAAGTGTTCACATCAATCTTTGTCATCTGGGAATTAAGAAAATATTCAAGTACTTACAAGACAATTTTCAAAGGCACATCATGTATGAGTGTATTAAAGAATGTATCAATCAGTGTTCCGTTTGTGCAAAGCAAAAAGTTGATCAATCCAGAACAAAAGAAATTCTATGCCCTCGGAAGAGACAAAACTTTTTAGATCAGATAATGGAGGATGTTTCCAACATGAACAAAGTTTCAACAAAAAAGTATTTGGTCGTCATTATAGATCGATTTAGTAAGTTGGTCGGTTTGAACACGGTTTCGAAGCAAGATGAGTGCACTATATTTAAATGAATTTTACACAATTGGATCTATAAATTCGGGAAGCCATCTAGTATTTTTACAGACCGGTGTAGACAATTCTAGAATGCATTTATGAGTCAGAGTTTGAAACAATTGAAAATTTGTTACTAAAATAAAAAAAATTTACGAATCTTTCAATTTTTTCACATTCCATTTAAACTATTTTCATTTTCAAGTTTTTCCAATGACATCAACAACAAAAGAGTTGATGATTTAGTCATTTTAACCGATAATCTCAATCGAAATATTCGATCATATTTCACTTGATGACGACGACGAAGAATTACTAATCGACGACGAAATCAGATGTATTCGCGCTCCGGACGAAATCGCTCAATTTGTCGTTAAAAAAGAGAGCAAAAAATTTATCGATTTTCATTTGCGAATCAATTCGGATTTTGTTGTATTACAAAATAAAATCGATATTAAAAACGGATTTTTCTGTTGTAAATTTAAATCTGATAGTAAAAGACTTTCGGATCGAATTAAAATTGCGTTTAATAAAAATGGTAAACCGAATTTAACGGCGATTCGCAATCATTTGAAATCGCATTTTCGAGTGAGAAAAATCGAATGCAAAATTCGCCCATTAGCTTCATCTAGTATGAATATCGACATTAATTTCGACAAAAAAATGAAAGAAATTCAATCATTAATTATCAATCGAGAATTAGACAAAATAAATGTAAAAAAGTTACTGAATTACTGAATGAATTGCATTCGATTATTGACTCAAAATCGCGCTGCATTAAAAATATTCATTCTATATTCTACAAACAATATAAAGAATTTGTCTTGAAAATTTTCGATTAGTGGATACGCGTCGTTAATAATTCGTCTGAGGATTATTCCGAAACGAAGAGTGTCAATGGGGAAATTGTTCCCAGGAAATCAAAATTCAATGAATTTTCTTTTAATCAAATCAATCTTTTTTCGACTAATCAATTTGATCCGATTAATTGCTGTAGCAATTCTTGCAGTACGAGTGCGTTGAAGAAACAGATTGGGAGGATGCACAGTGACGATTCCTTGAACAATATTCCCTTGACCTGTGGGACGGTTGAGACCGGTCCTTTTTTGAGAAAGAAACTGAACTTTGATATGAAATCGAATAAACACAAAACGAAGAAATATATCTCATCCTCTGAGATACAACAAGAGATATGATCGCGACTTCATTGAAAGGTACAACGAAAAATTTGAATGAATTGTTGCCTCAGATTGAATTCAGTCTCAATGCAACTGTGCAAGATTCGACTAAATTCTCACCTTTCGAGATCGTTTACGGTCGGAAAATAAACATCCATTCTGTGTCTGGAACGAAATCTTACGACAAGGATCAGATCACTGAAGAGGTTCGGGACAATGCAGATGTGGCAGCTGAGAAAATGATGATGTACCAAAAAGAAAGAAGATGGAACAGATTTTTTAGAGAGGGAGAGAAGGAACTTATTGTATTCTATGTATACGAGAATATGGTCAGGATGTTTAAGAAAGGCTACTTGACAATGACAGTGACGAAATATTATAAATAAGGATAAAACAGAAATAATTAGGTTTAACTCAATGAAAGGAATATATATATATATATATATATATATATATATATATATATATATATATATATATATATATATATATATATATATATATATATATATATATATATATATATATATATATATATATATA
>MQRK01231902.1:0-28957 GCA_001938485.1 Girardia tigrina
GCTGGGGAAGGTCGCATCGAATCGCGACCGGTCTCAAACTCCCGGCCTTATCAAGACCTTCCGCTGAAGGGTCGGCTGGCCCCGAAGGTCTTGCGGATTACTCTACCGGTGATTTATTCCTTTTTGTCGCGTTTTTTAATTAATTTTTTCCTTGTTAGGGTTGCAAACTCCTCTCTGGGTGCTAGGACGAGCACCGACAGGATCCCAAAGACGCCGGACTTATTTGTAATTACGTACTTGTTTGTAATTATAAAATTTTCATTTTTCATTTTTTTTTCATTTGTGGTTTTTAATTGTAATTGTTTGTGATTATAATTTTTTCCATTTTCCAACCGCAACATACTGCTACAAAATATTTGTAGTTATCGAATAAATATATTCTTCTAATTTATGACTAATACTTTATTAATTATCAAAACTTTAGATTTTCAGGAAACTAACGCATAAATATTAAAGCTCTCAAAAATAAGACCTAGTCCAAATTTTTGCCATTTTTTGCTGCCCAAAATTAATACAAGACCTGCCTTATAATCGAGAGAACACGGTATTATAATCGCGATGTTTCGATAGGCACTACATGATTAATGGTATTGCACGATACTGGATTATGATGTCGAATTGAGTAAAAGTACGAACGGCCAGTTGTCGTGGGGTACATCATCTGTAGTCATGAAACAATTGTGAATATCTAGTGTACGAATCGTCAGCAAATTATTTATATCCAAACAGAAATAATCTTGTGATGTCGCACGATCATAATTCCAATATTGCGAAATTACGTTTAATCCATTCTAGAAATCCATTTGCCAGCTCACTTGTCCAATGTAAGAGAAAATCGATAATCATAGAGAGTTTCAACGGAATAACAAACACACAATCAGAGAAACAGTTACTAGTGGGGCAACGTGGAGAGCGAGGATGAGTTGATCGACATACAGCAGTTACTTGCAATTATAGACAGTATTAATACAATATTCTCCATCGTTCAAAATTTTAACAATATTGGACTTGTCTATATTTTTAATTTTGACTATTTATTTCAGGTTTAATTTATTTTAATAGGGTATTTTTTCATTTTATTCTACTAGGAAATGAATAAATCTGATAATTATAAATAATGAGACGATGAATTACATTTACAAAGCATTTAGGAAGAATTAAGCTCCGATTCATCGATAGTTTCCGGTTCATGTCATCATCGCTGGACAACCGTGTCAAGAATCTTCCAGCAGATGAACTGAAGGAAACTAAAAAGTTCTTCCCAAATAAATTTGACTTGGTCGAAAGGAAAGAAGTATTCCCCTATGACTACATAACATCATGAAACGACATTACCAGTTAAAGAAGCATTTTACAACAAGCTGAACGATAATGACTTTAGTGATGCTGATTATCAACATGCACAAAATGTCTGGAAAGCTTTCAAATGACAAACACTTTGGAAATATAGTGATGTACATCTCCAAACAGATGTGCTGCTCCTTAGGGATGTCTTTGAGAGCTTTCGGGATGTAACACTTAAGAGACAAAAGTTGGATCCAGCTCATTTCTTTACATCTCTTGGTATAAATTGTGCAGCAATGCTGAAATATACAGGCATACGGCTCCAAATCCTGAACGATTATGACATGATCCTCATGCTGGAAAAAGGAATCCGGGGTGGAATCTGTCAGACTATTCATCAGTCTAAACAACAAGTATATGGAGAATTATGATCCATCCAAGTCATCATCATATATAATATACTTGGATTTCCCCAATTTAAATGGTTGGGCAATGAGTGCTCCATTGCCTTATGACAATTTCAAATTGATGGATCAACCAGAAGAAATTACAAGACATGAGCAGCTGCCTATGACATCATTCCATTAGGAGGACATTTGCTCTGAGGCAGAAAGACAGCTGCTCAGGTCTTGTATGGATGGATTTGGGATATATTTTGGATAGGGTACCGGGGACCAATCAGAAGCGTTGTCAAGTGAACCGGAACCATTGCTATGGTAACCGTGACCGTTACTAAGATGATCGCTGCTGTGTGCCACCACATTCTAGTTTTTTTTAAATTATTTATTGAACAAGAAAAACTACATTTTTCATGAACAATTTTGTTGTCGATGTTTCTTATTTAATGTTCGTTTTGTATCACAATTAAAAAATAATTGTACTTTTTATTATTATCAAATCTTATTGTAATGATTAAATGATTTTGTGTTTTTACAACAAAGAAAATTTGGAAATAATTTTTTACATTTTTGTTATTTGATTTCATTGTGATGTATAGTGTATTTATTATTATCGAATTTAAACTTCATTTAATGTATAGCGTATTAAAATTATCAAAAATGTAAAATAATATGGAATTAAATGCCATGCTTTATTATTGTTTAAATAAACTATTGTTATTATTAAATAAACGATTTATCTCAAATCTTCACTTCTAAGATAAAACATTCTGCATTATTTTTTCTTTACCTGTGTCAGAAATCAAGTTTTATTACAAAACAAAACCGATTATTCCCGTATTTACCAATGACCGAATTCACATCACAACGAAACCGTTTTTTCGACTCTATCATCGTTTGAAAGTCGCGTACAAAAGTCACCGATTTTGCGAATCATGAGCCCGCCGTCCTGCCGAATTTATACTAATCGCGACCGTTGCCATGGTAACCACGACTGTGTCTATGGTAACCGTGACCATGGCAACGGGACCCACCCGGGGGATCAATTATCGATTGATGTCGAACATACATTTTCTCCCTACTGATTGAGATTACGGTGAAATGCGATAAAAAATCGGTTGTATTGTGGATAGCTGATACGATATTTAATTGATCGAAATTAAGTACTGCTGCCTATTCAGAATTACTTATTAGACGACGTATGGCAATTATTAGGGAAATTTGCGATGAATTTAGGATTAGGTTAAAGATAGAGTTTGAGCCAAGTCATCTTAATAAGACGAAAGAACTGACCAGAATACCGAAATTCTTAACGACAAGTGTCTGTGGTATTATGATGCCAGTTGAAATTCAGAAGTTAGAACAATTGCATCAAAAATTTCATTTGGGTGCAAACCAAATGAAGTATTTGTGTGAAGAAGAGAATATTCATGTGACTGATAAGGATATATCACAATTAATTTCAGGATGCCAACAGTGTCAATGCCAAAAAAGTTGTCGTGTTGGAAATATTTGGTTGAGTGTTGTGATATAGGGTTTCCGAAGCATTTTAGTGATTTGCGGCCAAGAATAATGGAACCAGCAAACCAGACGCATCGCACAATCGGGATTAAATCAATTTTAGAGAATGATGAAGTGGAGACCAGCAAAGAGGTTGGCATTCGAAGGACACCAAAATATTTAGATTATTTCGTCAGGGAGTTAGATTCTGATGATGACGAATCTTGTCTAAATGAGGAATTGAATTAATGAAATAACAGAGTTTGTTTAAAAATAACGAATTGTGGTGAATTTAAATATATCGTGAAATTTGTAGTCCCAAGTGATTTATTTATTATTTATTTAATGTTACATTAAATCATCAAGCCAACAAAACTCGTGAAATAAAATAAAATACATTTGTCAAAAGAAAATAACTCTATATAATGTAATTTCATTGTAAATGGATATACCCATCAAAAAGACTAACGAAAAAAAATCGAAGTAAAAAAGTAACAGTGAAGATAATTGATTTTTACAATATTATTTAAAATAAAATTTTAGTGTACTGAAATTCGAAGATTCACAAAAATAATTATTCAATAAAATTTTTAATTATTAAGTTTAAAGTTTAATTAAAATCATGAGATTCTTATTATATTATGATAAAAAATGATAATTTTTTATCGAGTGCTGCAATCAACATAACTTGAAATTCTACATAATAAAGTAAAATTTTATTAATAATTATTTAATAATGAATTATTTAATTAAATTCCATTAAAATATCAAAGCTAACTTTTTTATTTATTATTAAAGATTATAATATAAATGAAAGTGTACCAAATAATTTGTAAATCAATCTTCCTATTCTTATACGTTTATGTTACGTAGAACAAACAATTTATATAAACAACGACGCAAAAGACGATAAAAATACTATGGCATAACCAATTGAATAAGTTAATTTAATTATTATTACATTGATTCTATATCATAAACTCATTCTGTTTCTTGTATTTATTTCATCACTTCTTATATAATTAAAATTATTTTCATAAACAAAAGTCATGCAAATAATTATTAGTTTATAATTGTATTGTGAGCAATAATGATCGCACAACGGCAAGTTGAGCGTGATAGCCACGCTCAGAGCTGATAAACTCCTGCCTTGATGTCGGTTTCCATTTACCTGCAGATTCAGTTTTGACAAGTTCCCATTCAACATATAAAGTCCTAACGAGAACTGATTCACTTTCACAATTCATCATTGTTAATTCTTTATTGAAAATGGCGAGTTCGGTCCACTGGAATGTTCGCGAATAGAGACTGAAGAGATAACTGGACCGGACGGTTCAGTCAAGTGACTCATCAACTTTATTGAAAGTTTTTGCATGAAACAGTGATTATATAATTTATTGCGTAACATATCTGAGCTTTACAGCTACAATCAGAATCGCCTGATGATGACGCATCTTCCGTCGAAATATATTGCATTAATAAAAAATGTATTCTAAAATGGCGTTTTCTTATTTTTAAAAAACAATTGCCATTATTTTTAAATTTATCAATACTAATTAATTTTATTTACAATTTTAAATAAATAAATTGAATTAAATTTTTTAAATAATTTATAATCATTTTAATTTTTAATCAATAAAATTTTGAATAAATATTTCAACAATTTATGTAAATCTCCATTTGCTCAGATAATAACAATAAAGTCATTAATTAATTAGACCGATGCAATCTTACGAAAACTTTGACAAAGGTTGTCCTGAGGACAATCAACCTTGTTATAATAAAAATATTAAAAGTCAAATTGGAGTTCTTAATAAAGTAAAACATGAAAATTCATTTTTATACTTAAATGTTTTTCTTTATTCAATAAATTACTGTAATCAATAAAACTGTAAATTATAAAAATACCTTTTCTTCTTTTTTAAAACAAAAATCAAATAAACCTGAATCGATTTGATGTAAAAAATGACAAAAATGAAAAGATATGTATTGAAATAACACGAGTGTATCGTGCTGTTACTCCTTTATTAATTTACGACTGATATCAATAAATAATAATAATATTAATAAAATAATAACAATCAGAATATTGTTTAATACCAAATCAGCCAATCATTAGAATAATAATATTATTAATAATTGCAATCATATTTGTATTAACATCAGAATTTGATTAATTATTTAAAAATAACGAGTACTGAAATTAACATGTCTAAATGAATCACATAAAAATCTGTTTGATCAATTCAATAAGTATTATCAATTACAATTAATAAATATTTATATAATTTCTTAATTTTCTTCTTCCGTGGAACTATCAAATAAATATAGAAAAATAAACACCGAGTCATTGATTCTGAGTGCGACAGTTGAATTGAGGTCGCGATATTTCAGTGTCATCCCTGGAACTCGCATTCTCATTCGCGAAATGTTCGCCCCCTTCATCGTTGAAAATTTTCTCGTCATAATTGAAAATATAATTTTCTGTCGGAGAGGAGAATTCAAAATCTTCATTGCTGGAAGTAACATTCGGTGCGAAGCTTATGTTCACATTAGTAGGGATAACGTCACCGAAAATTTGAGTTCTGTTTACTTGTAAATTTTTTTGATAATCTTCACTTTTCATTTTCGCTTCTTTTTGAGCTGCAAGAAGTTCTGTTGGACTAATATTTTGTACAATAAATGTCCGATTAAAAATGTGCCATTTACGACACAGAGACACATACATTCGACACTGAACATACATGAAAACAACGCCACCAATAAATCCTATAGCTACAACAATTAACTTAGTCCATAAAGGCCACTCCATAATTCCATTATGTATTTCTTCAGATGTGCGTTCAATGAGAACATAGAGAGACCAAATAACACATATTAAGGCAATTACATGAAATGTTACAGAACAAATGATTTTGCGTCTTTCCATTGGACTCATTTCCAGTTTTTGCCACTGAAATTGTGGAAAGATAAAAATTTTATTAATGTCTCAAATAAAATAATTCATATATGAAGACAAAATAAAGAGCTGATTTATTAAAAGTTACAGTTATTGAATACGCTAAGATTATTCGATATTGCAAATGAAGAGTCGGTAAAGTCGTCTCTAAAAAGTTTAGAAGTCTGTGACAAAAGAAATTTAATTTATATTTATACTTGTTTCTTTTATTTTAAACTGCTTTTAATAGAACAATATTTATTGAAGACAAGAAATTTAATTAATACTTAAAATTGCTATTTGAGAGTTTAAATTTCAAAATTGTGACATAATTTACATTTTCTATACTCTTCAAATTTTGAGTATTTATCTTTATTATATTTTTTTATAAATAGTGTTAATTTCATAGGTTTGGCGTAATTATTTCATGTATATATATATATATTTCTAGGAAAGCCTATATATAACATTAATTTGCATTTTATGAATTAATGTGCAAATATAACTATAATGGGTTACTGTTTCTAATAATATGAAACGCACCGTTTTTTTACTACATAAATTGTAATTACTTCCCTGCTATAATTACACTGAATATGATGTAATGGTTTAACGCGTCTGTTTTGAGAATAAACTTAATAATAAATGGCATTTATTCTCAATATTATTAAAACACCACTATTCGTTTTTGAATATATATATACCAATATTATTGTTAGTTGGACGGTTTCAAATTAAATTACAATTTATCCTTTGCGATAAAATTTTTTTAAATAAATTCAATTGAATGTTGCAATATTTTTTGAAAGAACTTGTGATTTATTAATCAATTAATATTCATAATTTATTGTGATGTGACAGCTTCATCTATCAATTCTCTCTTTCTTAATCTAAATGGAATAGAAATTGAATTAAATACACTCAATGAAATTTATTTATATTTGTATAAATATTTATTGAATTGTTTCTTAATAAGACTTCGATATCTATTAAACAGATCATTGTGTATCTTCAAATGTATTATCGAAAGGAATATTTACACACTATTAGTTTAGTTTATTTATTTTAACCCTTTTGTTGATAGAAGCACATGCAGGTCATTGTCAAGATGCGCTTTGTAATTGATATAGATGTCTATAAATGTTTAACTATTTATAATATTTGAATTATGAGCTACATAATTTTTGAAGACTTAACAAATAAAAACCATTATTGTATGTGATATAGATGTATAATCTGGATGATAATGTAAGATTACAAAGGCTTAAGAACAATGATGCCTTGGTAAAAGCAGTTTCTTTCATGCCATAAATTGAAATTTTCACTTAAATGTATAATTGAACTAGCAGAACTGTATTACGTTTAACTATTTGTTATTTGAGTGAGTAGAATAAACAAATGAAAAATTAGAATTTTATTATTTCTTTTTTTTGTTTATATTTTTTAGAAAATATCGATAAAATAGGTTTCAAAAGATAAATAATAGTAAACCCTGTCACAGTAGCTGATGAGTCCATACCAATTGTTGTTTAAATTGGTCGAACAACTTTACCATGCATAAAAAACATATAAAAAAATAATTTACATAATTTTAATGAAAAAAAAATACGTTGAACGTTCAATAAATACCCATCCTGACAAAGAAAACGAATACTAAAAAGGGCCATTTTTATAACACAACAAGCTTAACATACATAAGCTTTTTTTAACATTATGTTAATATCGCTCCTCACACTTACTCTAACAAAAAATCAACTCAGAAAAAGCCTTTTTGAAAAATTCTTGGGTGTATGTAGTGAAGAAATCCACCAAGGCAACTTTTCATATTAGAGAATATTAGAACTTTCTAAAGGAAAATCTTTCTTTCAAGAAGAAAGAAAACCAGCTGAATCGAAAAAAGAAATTAAAAGAGTCAACATATTGGGATTTCCAAAAGTGTTTCTGCAAAAGAGGAAATGCGTATAGATACATACACGATCTAACAAAGGAAAAAAGTCTAATCAAATGTAAATATTTCGAATCCGGCAATTGTAGATATGGAAATAATTGTAGAAACCTTCATATAAAGACAAACGACTCGAATCCTGATAAAAATACAAAAATAGAAGAGAAAGAAGATAAGAAAGTTAGAACTACTGAAGGAGAATTCTCCCAAATTCCGAAAGGAGGTGCGTTTGTAGCTGATCTATCAAAGATAGATGAAATCTGTGTTTCATTAAGAACCGTTCCTGTTTACCTTATAAATAAAGGAACCAGACTCACAGTAAACCTTTTGCTGGACGATGCCAGTACTAATTCTTTCATTAATATGAATGTAGCCGATGAATTAAACTTAGAAGGAAAAAATCAAGACATCAATATTCAAGTTCTGAACGGGATCAAATCATTAAAAGCAAAAAAAAGTTAACGTTAGATTGCAATCTATAGACGAACGTGTGAACCAAATGCTGAATCTCTTTGTAGTTGAAAATGTAACAGGTGATTTAAAAGTTTGCAATTGGGAAAAAAATAAAAGGAAAATGGCCACATTTAACTGGTATTCAATTTGAAAATATTAATAGAAATTATCGAGTCGATGGCATATTAGGAGCGCAAAAAAAAGACTAGAAAAAGAAGTGAAATGATTAACAAATGAACCGATAGCTCGCCTAACACCTCTCGGGTGGACTTGTGTCGGAAAGGTTCCGGAAAAAAAATCATAAAAGGATCAATTTTGTAAGATGCTTCTTTACTAGGGAGCAAGAGACGGAAAATGATTTTCAAAGATTGTGGAAATTAGAAGATGTACTCGATCGAGTTGATAATGACATGACTGTGAAAGAGAACGAATTATTAGATCATTGTATCAAAAATGTAAGCTACGATGGAGAATGATTCACAGTAGAAATTCCATGGCAGGAGGCAAATTGGAAGCCACAGAACAACCAAAGGTCAGCTGAGAAAACTTGACTGGGACGTCGGTCTGAAGAATGAATACGATAATATAGTAAAAGATTATGTCAGTAAGGGATATATACATGAAGTAACTGAAGAGATACTAAGAAGTGGGTGTCTAATTCACAAAGTCTGAGAAACATCATTACAGAAGGAGACAAAGTAAAGGTATATCAAATTCTAAATGAGGATGAGAAAGTTACTAAAACCTGGGTTTAATATGAGACCCAGAACGAGATGAATTTTCGTTCAATGCTAGAGACGAAGTAGCGGAATAGTGTACAAAGTGTCAGATTTTAAGCGCATTGACCAAGGTTTACGACCCGCTTGGTTTCCTAACAGCATATCTAATGCTGGGGAAAATATTAATAAAAGAAATCTGGATGAATGGCACCGATTGGGATGTCGAAATTTCAGAACCGTTAAAAATAAGATCCCAGAATTAAGTTGAACAACAAAGGAATCTAGATAAAATTCGTGTCAAAAGAACTTTAATTGCAAAAGAAGGAAAAATTCAAATCCATGTCTTTTGTGATGCTTCTAAGGATGCTTACGGAGAAGTTAGTTACATCAGAGAGATTGAAAAGAATGATGATAACACCAATATAATAGCAGCGAAAGGAAAAGTATGTCCAACGAAAACAGTTTTGATTCCACGATTGGAATTAATGGCTGCGGTAGTCTGAGTACAGTTGGCTAGAAAATTAGTCAGCGCCTTGGGTATAACCCTGGATGAAATCCTTTTTTTTGGACTGACAGCATGGATGTATTGTATTGGGTGAAAAGATACGGAAAAAAGTTTAGTACATTTATTGTTAATCGAATTGGTTATATTCAGGAATTTACAAGAGGAAATCAATGGAGATACGTGCCATCAAAGGAAAATCCGGCCGATATGCTTTCTAGAAGGTGGTCAGTGACACAACTTTCAGAAATGCAAAAATGGTGGAAAAGCCCGAAATTCCTTCAACCTCAGGAAGAAAATTGGCCAGAAAGACCAAAAGAGTTAAAAACGGAAGTGTGGTTAGAGAAAAAGGGTGTTATCTTGAACACCGTGCATATTGGTGAGAAAAATGATTCCAAGAATACCGTGGCTAATAATCATCATTCGAAATGGAGAAAATTGGTCTTGAAAAGAATATCCGAGACGCATATGATAGATAGAGTTTAGGAAGCTGAAATGATCATAAAGAAAGTAAGTTTGAATTAGCAGAAAAAAAATAATAAAGGAAGATCAACATGAATGGTTTAAATCGCAGATACAATTAATTAAGGCAGGAAAAACACTTAAAACAAAGGATTCAATATTAAAAGCAAATCCCATGATTGCAGAAGACGGACTGTTGAGAAGCAACAGTTGGAATGTACGATATCCGATAATACTGTCTAATAAAAGTCCAAAAACAAAATTGATAGTGGAACATGTTCATCAAGAATATCTTCACTGTGCTGGCGTTAATCAACAGTATTGTAAATTATCCGAAAGATTATGGTTGCCAAAAATGCGAAAAACTATAAAAATTACTAAAAAAATTGTGAAGTTTGTTCAAGAAGAAATGCGAAAGGAATCCGCCAACAAATGGGAGAAATTCCAGAGTTCCGTCTTCGAGAACCGTTAAAAGCGTTCGATAAAATCGGAATTGATTTCGCTGGTCCGATCCTTACGAAACAAGGACAGAGAAGAGGGAAGGAGAAAAGATATATTTATTGAATTACTTGCCTTCAATGTAGAGCAGTACATTTGGAGATAACAAAAAAACTGGAAACTGATGATCTTATAAGAGTGTTAAAAAGATTTATTGCCAGAAGCGGAAGACCATCAATGATAATTTCGGATAACGGAGGAAACTTTCGAGGGATAAATGGCGAAATTGTAGAGATTAAACAAGATACTTACAAGGCCTTAAATGTATTAAAAAATGGAGAAATTAGATGGATCTTTAATCCTCCGAGGGCGCCTCATTTTCGAGGAATTTTTGAGTCTCTGGTGAAAACAATCAAAAACGCACTATACACCATACTCGGTACGGCTGAAGCTACTGATGAGGAATTGGAAAAAATCTTAATAGAAATAGAGGGGATCGTTAATTTTAGACCGTTGATGAGATCCAAGGAAGATCCTAGAGACAATCCGATACTTACGCCAAATCATTTTATCATTGCTGGTTATCAAGGAGAATGTAATTCTATGATGACAGGATCAGAAAAAGGAAATGTAAACTCCAGATGGAAGCACGTGCAGAATCTAACTATTCAATTTTGGAACAGATGGAAAAGGGAATTAATCATCGAATGAAGGAACAGAAGTAAATGGTTCAAAGAAAACCGAGATCTGAAAGAGGGAGATTTGGTATGGTTTTTAGATTCGGGTGATAATAATAAAAGATGGCCTGTGGGAGTAGTAAAGAAGATGATTCTGGGACCTGATAACAGATGTAGAGTGGTAGATATCGAAATCGATGGCATACTGAAAAGACGAGCAATTCAGCAAATACGTAAAATTGATCATCAGAACGACAGTGTTCCTGAAAAAGAATTTAACGAACGAGATGAAGAGATTTCCAGATAAGAAGGTCAACTGAGTCAGGACAATTATGATAATTAATTGCTTCATACGGGGGAGAAATGGAAGATGCAAATTAATGAATCAATTAATTTTAAACATTTGTGTGTATAAAAATTTCAGTTTTTATCATTATCTGACATTTTGTTTTGAAATTTGATAAATCATAAAAAAATTAAACTTATTATTGAATAAATTCTAAATTTTTCTCGAAAATATATATACATATATATATATATATTGAAAAAAATTGCAGTATTGTTTTACTGCATCAATTGTAATAATTTGTAATTGAATACAAAATAAAATTTTTAAAAGGTGAATTGAGTTTTGGTTTTTGCATTGAATTCGAAATCAAAAATTTGAAAACAAAATTTAAAAATGGCTAACTAAAAACTATTAATTAGATGTAAATTTCATGAAATCCGGATAGTTTTTCAAATCCCGCCCGGACACTGGACGAGCATAAAAACCCGGACATATCCGTGAAAATCCGAACGTATGGTCCCCCTATTATAGCAGACTTGATTTTTCTTTACCAAAAACGGTGGTGCGACAACATTAAAACTCTGTGACCCAATATTAAACAATTGTCAGATATAGAGTCATATAGGTAATTTGACTAAAAAAGATCGTAGATTTCATTGCATTTCTTCTTCTGCGACATAAAGACCTTGATAACGCCTCAATATTCGACGTCTGAAATTATCGCACCGACGAAAATTCTAAATTTCGATATAAAAATTTTAATTCGTTTAATAGAATAAAACAATTACTAAAATTAAAACCTATATTAATTTATTTAATCAGACAAAAAAATTAAAATTTACATTGTTTTACATTAGATTGTGTACATATTGAAAGCATAACATATATTTCAGTGAATTATTCGCCATCTTTAAGCATAATTAAAAACCATTATGCTACATTATATATAATGATACCGATTATATCATCAATTTATACAATTAAATAATCTCAGCAAAGCCAGAAGAGAGACATATTTGAACATAAATAAATAGATTAAGTGAACTAATTAGCAATGCCCCCATTATATTATGAACGTTATGTCTATCACATTTTTCTTATCTTCAAAATTTTCCTTAGTTAGAAGGTTTTAAAAATTTAAATCTATCATGAAACTTTGGATTGAAATCATATTCAAATCTTATAAATCTAAAATATTTTAATAATAAAAAAACTAAATCCTTTGAGCTTATTTTTAAATATTGTTTATCAATTTGCTTGAAATGGTGTTACGCCACAGTATTTATTAGATTGTTGTTATCTCTTTATACTGATTCAAAAATTAACACTAACATTAGTAATATTGCTGGATATATAGAAGTTTGTAAGTCAGATGTTAAAAATAACTGGTGTTCAAATACGGTGCAATAATTTAAAAAAATTGTGTAGTCGAGATTTTAGTAACGTACAACTACGTAGTAGGATATCGAAAATTTTTATTTTAATAATAAAGGGAAATAAAGGGAAAGACTATTTTTTTATAGATTATTGTTGTTGTATTTATACTTTTATGACTTGATGTAGTAAACAAGGTCGGTATGAAGATAAACCACTTCTTATTAATGATCGTTTGATGGTATTAAGACTCACATTCATGGCATTCAAACCAACAGCAGTTTGTATTGTCCTTGAGGTTATTTTAAGATTTATCAAAGCTTGCTTCGCGAGTGCCCTGTCAATTCGATCAGATAGTTTTCTTTTTCTACCACATTTTCCAGGTTGTTGCGCTCCAATTTGACCAGTTTCTTTGTATCTTTTTATGATACCCAAAATCGTTGATCGAGGGATATCAGTATCCAATGAAATTTGAATCTGTGTTTTCTTCTCATGATATTTTTTAATAATTATTTCACGGATATATAGTGGTGTATCCATAAGGGCAGAATCTTATTAAATAATATAGATGATCAGTATCATGTATAATAAAAAAACAAAATTTTATTGATATGGCTAATGACGGATTAAATTGAGCGACCATTTTTTTGAAAATCTTACATAAATATTTCAATTTTTATTTTTTATGAGATATTTTTATTGATAAATTGACTTAATGTTTAAGTTAGTTACATGTAAAATTTCAAGAATTGTTGGTTTGGTAAATTTTATACAAATTTAAAGAATATGAAAAAATGTACTGATGGATTAATTTGAGCGACACTGTATATAAAAATGTTTGTTGAGATTTTTTGTATTCTTACATAGTGAACCTCAATTAACGCGACACCACCTCACGTCGTCAAATGTTCCAGAACGGAAAGGATCACTTTATGCGGGATCCACTATATGTATATTTATAAACTGATACTGCATTATTTTATTATTATTTTAAATGCTTAATAATGAATATTCATTTAGAATTTTTAAAAATTTAAGTTACCTCTATTTCATAAATAAAAATACATTTAAAAATCTTTATACGAAACTTTAAAAATATTTTCAGATTTTTTTCTACCAAAAATGATCAAATCTGTTGATATAGTGAAAACAAATATTATATTGACTCAAAAACAAGTTTATTATTTTG
This sequence comes from Girardia tigrina, assembly GCA_001938485.1. NCBI lineage: Eukaryota > Metazoa > Platyhelminthes > Tricladida > Dugesiidae > Girardia > Girardia tigrina. Next base: position 14,169 of record MQRK01231902.1, read on the forward strand.
TTAATAAATTTTTATTAAGAATTATTATTATTCAATGTATGTTTCTTACTTTAGTAATTTATAAATTAGCTTTTAACTTTTATAGTAGATTAATAAATTAAATATCTAGAGACGTGTTAAATTTAAACTTTTATTTATCTATTCAGTTTCACAAATCATTTTATATGATGCATTAAAATTGGATAAATATAAAACCAAATAATACTTTTACTAATAATATTCTAACTATAATCATATTCTAACTATAATGCTATGATAATTCAGTTGTTTTAATACACCAAAAACGGAGATTGTTCTTAAGTTAAAAGATATTCTTCAGTTGGCGTAATTTGACTTCTTTACAAATAGTAAAAAGATTGTATTGTATAAATACAAAAAGCCATCTAGCTGACCAAATTTTCCAGGTTACTAAGTGCCTTATCAATCATTATACGATGTATCATAAATTCTAATAACATGTAACAATATTACAATATTTTTTATTTTAATAAATTATTAACCATATAAATAAATATCAACACTGATCGTCATTGATGATCATAATGACATGGCTGTTGAGTTCATAGGTTCAGTTAACATATAATATTTGCAAATTATAATTTGATTTACTAAGAATAATTTAATTTAAGAATAATTTTATAAAGTAAAATTAATTCCAATCTTAAAATGAATATAAATTAGATCTACGTTTAAATTTTCCTCTATCATGTGATGAATATTTTGAATGCTGTATATTGTATGTTGTTTTAGGATTGTGTTCTCCCACTCAGATGGAAGATTGATATTTTAAATATTTTGAAAACATCGAAGTATTTATTCAATTTTAAAATTTAAGTAACTATCTTTAAAATTAAATTAATATATCATAAATAATATATATACTTAGGCTGTCCCAAAAGTCATCAGTTGGCCTTTAAAAACACTAATATTTTACCAAATTTAACCAAATTTGGACTGAATATTATTCAGACTGTCATAAATACTGTGTTAAAATTTCAAAATATAAAATTTGAAACTTACCAAAAAATAATATTATTTAACCAACAAAAAATTAGATGCAGCGAATTTAAAAATTTATTTAAAAAAATATTTTAAAAATTTCTTCAGCAACAACATATTCACCATTGTTGTCAATAACCAACTGACAATAGTTAAAAAGTTTATCTAGTTGATTTTTTAATGTTTCTGTTGATAAAGAATTAAAAAAGAATTTACAAGCTTCTTCAATTTCTTCATGTGATTTGAAAACATGATTTTTAAAACTTTTCTTCATTTTTGAAAACATGAATCTGTCACACAGATTAAAATCTGGACTATAGTGCGATTGATAATTTTTTTCAATTTTTCTTCTTTCAAAAAAAAGTGTTGTTTCTTTGCTAGAATGAGGTCTTACTTTATCATGCCACAACTTAAGTTCCTTTAGCTTGATGCTGTTAGATCTAAGTTTCCGCCATTTTTCACCGGTGTCATGAAAAAAGTTCACATACGTCTCGGAATCAATCTTGGTACCATATGACAGTGTTTTTACATTAAAACGTTTGTTGCAGGTAAAGGTTACGAAAACAACAGATTTTTTATCAGTCATTGGCGATGGCTTTATCACTTTTGGTGCAACAGCATTAGAAGGAATCCAAACTTTGTGATCTTCTTTCTTTCCTCTACCTTGGAAAAAGACCCATTGGAAAAAGTCTCATCCTCGATCGCTATGTTGGAATATGCTTCATCACCCATCTGTGAAATTGCATGGCGTATATGCTTTGCAATGTTAATGCGTTGTTGTTTATTAGCAGCAGAAAGTTCGTGAGGGACCCAAACAGAGCAAACTTTTTTATAATGAAGTTTTTCACGCAAAATTTTGTGGACTGGTTTTTTGCCTAAAGAAAGTTCCTTTTGAATATAACGCAAAGACGCATTTGGAGCTTTATCAATCACTTCTTTGACTGCTTTAATCTTTTCATCGTCTATTAATGACGGCCTGCCACTTCTTGATGAATCGTCGAAGGACGTCCGCTTTTCTTTTTTAAAATCAGTCAACCATTGTTGAATAGTTTTCAGTGCTGGGTGATTTGCGTCTTCCCATGTCTGCTGAAGTTGCTGAAGAATTTCTGAAGCAGAGAATCTTCTTTTACTTTGAGTTAGAACAAAAAAAGTTGGCAACATTTATTTGGTTTCATTGTTAAAAACCGCTTGATTTGAATTCGCTGCACTTTTACAATTTCAATACTTAAATAAAACAAAATTTTACTTTTTTTTAATTATATGCTTTGAAATTTTAACACAGTATTTATGACAGTCTGAATAATATTCAGTCCAAATTTGTTAAATTTGGTAAACTATTGGTGTGTTTTTAAAGGCCACCTGATGACTTTTGGGACAGCCTAAGTATATATATAATATTTTTTAAAATAATTAAAATTATTTTTGGAATTTATATTTTAAATTATTTTGAAATCGAATTATAAATAAATTTGAATTTAAATTTGTTTAAATAATAAGACGTTTAAAAATATAATTAAATTTATCAATTAAGAACGATGACTAGCTACGAAAGTTTTATGAAGAATTTTCCCAGTGGCGATTCAAGTTGTGATACAAATAAATGTATTGAAAATCAAATTAGTATTCTTAACCTTCATATCTTCGGGTCTTTTTCGACCCGAAGTGTACAGTCGATTTGAGGGACGGATGAAGGTTAATACATGCAAAACTAAAAAATGTTTCTTTCAAACTAATAGAAAATTTTAAACATTTTTTTTCAAATAGTATTTGTTTATCAAAAGTACATGTTAAAGACTCCCAATTTAAGGAAAAGCATTTATTTTATATACAAAAAAGAGGTCCATGTTATTCTACGCGAAAATTCCGTCTAGAGCAATTAACTGTCGATATTTTAAGGAAAGAGACAGTTCCTAGGTAATTCATGAAAGATATAACTTGAGTGAAACACTGTAATTTCACAAATATCAGTCTGTCAATGATGGGAACCACTGTATTGTCGTCAACAAACAAGAAATTTCATCACCCAAAACGACTTTTCTCAAAAGTCAAATTTTGAGGAATTCCAAAGAGGTCGAAGTAAGAAAGACCCATTTATAGCTCAAAAATCGCTGATGGAAACATGTTCCATCTCTGAAAGATTCACTTCATCCGATATATCTAGAGAAATATCACCTTACCTGTTAAAAGTAGTCAAGACATTGACCTTAATCCGGTAAGACAGATATTTGATGAATTGAAATATCACCTAAAAGGAAAAATAACCAATAAAGCAGCTGAGAATTTGTCAATTAGGGGAATAATGATAAAAGAAGAAAAGTGATTCTTGTGATCCAGAAATTGTTGGGTTCTATGGACAGGCATTTTCCAATTGTCTTTGCTACTAAAGGCATTGCAATACTTTATTATACTTGAATTGTTGAATATTCATTAATTTATACTTGATTTGATTTTTTTCTGTTGAGAATATGTACCGTTTAACGGATTTTTGAAAATATTGCAAATCTAATAAATTATAATCCATAAAAAAGTAATAAAATAAATTAATGAAGAAAAGAATAAGAAAATACAGAAAATTTCGCCATAGAACTTATATTAATTAAAGACCTTTATAAATTAAGGTTAGAGTATTTTGGCCAGCTGTTTAAGTTTTTTTTATAAAAACCGAAGAAAGCCATACCTCTTGAAAACTTATAAACTCAAAACACTCCAATTCATCCTTTTTTTGGTCTTGTGTGCACGGATTCTATCCAAAATTTGACTAATATTAGAACTTAAAAACAAAAGACTTAGATGAAGGATAAATGGAATGTATTAAGATTAAAAAAATTCCAAATGGATGCGACTTATCTGTAGTACTTTAATTTAATTTTCATAATCATACATATTCTACCAAATTTATTATCTAGATACAGAATAAAGTTATATTTTATTCCCTCTAACTAAATCCATCCTTGCGTTTACTTTACAAAATTATTCTGGATGTAGTTCGATTTACTATTCAGAATATTTTATTAGTTACTCGAGCATTAAATAAACGAAAAAATAATTTAATAAACATTTCAAATTTGAATTTAATTAATGAAAATGAAAGATTTTTCTATATATTTATGATATACAATTATGATCATGGGTATATAAAATCATGGTGCCTTATTGTCCAATAAACCCATCTGGGAGACATAATTTATGGATGTAGCAAAAAATAAGTTAAGAAAACTAATGATCAGAAATCTAAATTCTAATCTTTTTGCATTCAATTACTTCCGTGTGGCATCACTTGTAAATGTCATCGGCGACACGGGGATCACTCCATATATTTATTTAATAAATGTAAATGTTTCACAATGGCAAAAACGATGTCAATGTCTGAATAATTCCTTAGATAAAGCATTCAAATACCATTATTAAAACATTTATTAATTTTAACATTTAATCCATATCATTACCAATTATTTACTAATTAAAAATCATATAAATTTTCCTAATAAGTTATAGTTATAATTATCAAATTAGAAACAAAAAGTTGGTCAATATTACCCATACTCAATGGATTAATAATATGTTTTAAAAATTTGAATATAAGAATGAGTTATTGATATTTGATAAAAACTAATTGTAGCAAACAAATTAATTTGCCAAATGAATCATTTACAAATACAGCACGAAACAAAAGATACGCGTTATGGTTTTCAGTTATCTTTCGTATATCTAGCAAGATATAGTTAGATAACACGTGTTTGTAAGATGCTCCGCAGGATGAACGGCAGAAAGTCTTTATAATGATGAATCAAGAAATTAACGGATCAAGGATAACAAAAAATATTGGAAAAAAGCGACATATACTAATTGCATTTTTGTTAATTGTGCTGTATCTGAAGCGTCAGTGCTTTCGTCAATGGCTAAAGAATAAAATTTAAAATTGAGAATTTGCTTTTTAAAGAGTTTTCAATTCAACTTCCCAACTCTTCAATTCTTGTGGCTATAGTTTGGTGCGATAAACTGATTTTAGAAAAATCTGATTATTTTTCTGGGCAAATAATGTTTGCTACCTCTTCCATACATTTTTTTTCTAAATTCGCCATCAACAAAGGGTTTCGATTTTTTTGCTATCAAATTCGCTGCCACATAACTCGCATTTACAAATGTTTCATTTTGAGTAGTTGTCTTTTTAAAAAAAATTGTTCAGACGACAGGCCTTTTTTCAATTCTGTGATTTTATCTGTACGGCAATTACTCAGATATACATCATATTTTGTGGCATGCTTTTGAGTGTAATGTCTTTTCAGGTTATAATCTTAAAAATTTAATCTTATAAAACAGACACAAACATCCTACAAATTAAGCAAAATGCTTTATCATTCTGTTCATAAAGTATTTATCCGTCCAGTTTTCATTAAAAACTCTTTTTTCATCTTCAATTTTTCTTTTTTTAGACTCTGCTTATTTTTATAATGACATAAAGGCCTTCTAAAAAACATTTATGAAGAATTTAAACAATTTTATATAAAATTAGAAACGTTAAATACAACTTATGTTGATAGCAAGAGGGTGGATGCGGCGCAGCCGCAGGGCTCCGATGTTGGGAACGCAGAGACACTGGAACGAGAGAGAGACACGAAAGGAGCTTACATACTTTGATTCTCTCGGTGATCGCCTGGCACAACACGGTCTCTGCCTGTACACACATGTTCAACACACAATCGAGATCAACCAGCGCCCCGTCAGTCACTCTTAACGCTGTTGTTACTTCGCCACTGAAATCTACGCGACCCAGGGAATCGATTAGATTGATTAAGAACCCCTTCCCGTCGGTTTTGCCGTCATCACTTAGAGCGACCAGTTGGATTGTTTTGACGCTCGCGAGATTTTCTTCGGTCATTTCGTTGTAGTTTTTATCACCCAATTTACACTATTCGATCAGCGTCAAACATTCATCCAACACTCTTTCGATATTATTTACAACTTTGAGATTTTTTTACAACGTTTCGATTATTCTGAGACTCCAGTGAGACTGGCGAATAGAATGACTCCAGATGGTTTTGATTTTGTGGTAGTATTCTTTGAGATAAGATTCGATTCTCGCGTTTATTCCCATAGATTTCAGAATAAATTTCATTTTAACCGAATAAAGAGATTTATCGTTGATATGATTTGCCAGTTCGTAAGATTCGATAACGTTTTCTGATGACAGATATAGTTTTAAAGTTTTTGAAATCGATTGCGTCAAAGAGGAAATAATCTGCAGCACATATCAGATGGATAAGATTATTGCATTTAACAATTAATTGACCGGTGTAAATGTACTCCAGGATTGTATTTATTGTAACGGCATTTTTATTGTTAGGAAATGTTATTTTATTGTTATTGTTATTTTTTAGGAAATTTTATTGTTATTTTCTTAGTTTCAGATGAAAATGTGTTTTATTTGTCTATACATCGAAGAATTTCGATATAGAAACAAGGCAAACACAATGGCAGTGGAATTCGATTCCTCCAGCTTCAATAATAAAGTCACAAGATCTACATGTACGCCACAGTCTCTCTATCTTTGAAAAAAGAATTTCTCTGCGCTCGTGGCAGTCGAATTATTTTTTAAATGGCTCAAATGAACGAAGAGAAGTTTCAACATGTGACATTGTCACAATTGAAATTTTACGTAATTCCAGATTAAAATAATAAAAAAGCGAAATCGATTAATTATTAATAATATATTATTATTAACAAAATTCTCTCTATACAAATTTTCGCCTATTTCCAATACATTCAACTATTTGATTAATTCAAACAAAAATTTCTTTACATATATATCTTTTTTTAGAAAATATCAAACATATCAGAATGACTAACAACGACAAAAAATGAAACAAGGAATGTCAATATTTTTTTCCCTCTCTTGATAAATAAAGTATGGTTTGCTCTCATTGCTCTCCCTGAGAGGATCGAACAATTTCCCCCACTTTCAGATAGATTCAAACAACATAAGATATATAAAAAATATTGAAATTTTTTTAAAAATTATTTAAAATATTTTTTTAATAAAATTTTGTATTTTTGATTTTTTTTGATAATTTGTGACTGGGCCGCATTTCAGAGACTTGGGCCGCACTTAAGACAAGCATAATTTAAAACGTTTTTTAAGGGCAGCTGTTCTTTTATTGCATTTTAAGTTTGTTTATAATTTAATTTACCATTAATATCTCTCATCTATTTTCATTGAGTGATTTTGAGCAACCATTATTATTCATTAATTTGGTTAATCAATTTACCACTAACAAGACTTTTAACCATTCATGTAAGATCTTATGCTTTTTAACGTGCACACGTTGCTTCTAATAACTTAAATACTGTCAACCCTCGTTATAACATCATCATTGGTTTTTGAGAAAAATGTGACGAAAAGCGAGGGTTGACAATATCGCTTTTTTATTTTTGATAATTCACAGTTGAACGATATTTTTCATGAATTTAGCAGATAAATTTCATTTATTATCATATATTGACTTCTACCATAAGCTATGTCAATGAATATTTCTATTTATATAGATTTAAAACCATTCGTTTCTGAGTGTGTAGCTGCTACAATGCACGGTAACACGCGTATCGTTTAGCACTGTTAGGTAAAGGTTAATGTGTTGATGATAAAGACTACGAACGATAAATTAGTCATCTAATCATATTATGCACGTATCGAGATTCACAAAAACTCTAAAGAGTCGTACATAAACCGGTATCGGATATCTTTCATTAAATCTCAGTCTCATATTGAAAATTTCTCCTGTCTATTAATAAAGCTGTAAATGATAATTTATTTATATTTTATGTTTAAATTCAGATATAAAGTTAATATTCAGATATAAAGATTTGAAGTGCTTTTTTAATGACTGAAAATAAGAAAGATCTCATCATTAGAAGTTTCTGTTTCAATCTTTCCTTCAATTTTTATTTCTCATCCGAATTCAACAATTTTAAATGTCCAAATTTTTATTTAAATTTTATCTCCGAATCTGTTGCTATTTGTTTATGGGTGTTTAAAAAAATTGGAGCAACAATTAAAAAATTATAATTTAATAGTCTTGTTTAAATATGCATCAATTGAACATGATTTTGAATTACAAACACATTTTTATTTTTGCTGACTTTGTTACGCTATTTGTTATTTAACTTTATCACACAAATTGACCATATTTCCGGCATTTTGCAACCACAAAAGTTGAGAAAAATATTGAATCCCATTTTGGAGCTAATGAAGATCTTATTGATACATTACCAACTTGATCATAATACTCTTAAACGTCTAATGCAGCAAAATACTATAATTCACGAAATGCATTTTTTAACAGTCAATATATTTTGCTGCTTAATATCTAGATGTATCGATCATAGATAATACAGAGGAAAGATATACAATATTAAAGAACTTTTGAAAATTCATAAAGTTTGGCTGGTTGAGAACCAACTACCTTACAAATATTTATAAGTTTTTGATATACCTTACTATTATTAATTGAATTTAGTAATAATTAATTTGAAATAAACATAAAATAACCTCTCTTAATGGCTTTGATGTAATTTTCATTCGAAATTCATATTTGCACAATTCACAAAATCTGTTGTCTTGGACCTTAATCCAGCGTTGTAAACACGATTGGTGGATATATTTCAGAGTTCCTGAGCACAGGCAAGGAGTAACTAATTCATTCTCAGGCTCATATTCTTGACAAAATCGGCAAAAGATATCACTACTGGAGGTTATGGACAGGTTTACATTACAGTTGGACTGCTCAGAATTCGAATTATCTACTTGATTGGTGGGTTGATTATTGGGAAGTTTTTGAAAACATATCAGTTTTGGATTGACTAAAATGCTTTCTGATTTCTTTTTATTTGACAGAAGTGAGGTTTTGATGAATTTTACAAATGCCGATACTTGATTGGTAGGTTCATTTTTATTATGAAGATCACAGTTAGACTCATCTTTGATTGAAATTACCACGTCAGGAGAAGGTAAGCTGAGATCATGCTCTATATTCTGAGAGTTTTCAGGAATATTATTGCCATCGCAATTCTGAAAATATTTATATTAACACACTTAATTAACATTTTTTCTTATTTTTAGATTATAAAAATTTTTTTATAATTTAATAATATTGGCAATTTTAAGTTTTTTGGATTAGAAAAAAAATTAAAGAATTAAAATAGTAATTTTAGACACCTAAGATACATTTGTTGTATATATAAATGGAAAATTTTTAGGTGTCTAAAATAAACATTAAATAATTTCTTACGTTGGAAAGTGCTTTTTACGTTGTTTCAATGTGTTGCCAAGAGACAATGAAGTATTGATTTTTATTGATTTTGAAATAAAGAATTTATACGTCATAAAATTAAAATTTGACGTAAAGATTAAATTTTACGTTGATCTCGAGTTCTGATTTCATTGCAAAAAATTCGTTTTCAAATTTTAAACTGATAAAATGATTTGTATGATTGTACTTTGTATGTGTTCATTTTGAAAACTTTGTTTAAACTTCTGTTTAAGTGTGGAGCGAGGGAATATCTCATGGATAAAGGTAGGGCGCGGCGTTGCTGTGAATTTGACATTTTTAAATGTAATAGTACATCCAGTGGAGGAGAATACGTATTCTCCATTAATATAAAATTTTATTTTATCACAGAGCAAAACTAACTACAAATATTTATTAATTCCTTTTTTACTCCCCACACTATTTAAACAACTTTTATTTATTTAACAAATTCATTGAGAAACAAATATTGAATTTTGATTTTTTTTTCTGTCCACAAAAATTCTAAAAACTTATTTTATCACTTTACTAAATAATTTCAAATGACCTTTAATTTTCGGACATACATAAATTAATATTTCAAATAGAATGTCTATAAAAATATTACTCGGCTCTTGATTTCCTTACATACACGTTATAAAATTGAAACATCTAATTCTATCATCAACATTTATATCCAAAATCCATTGTTTACAATGGTTTTGAATTCAATTGTTACATTTATTGCAACCCATTTTGCAAAAAAATGCTGTTTGCATATTGATAGTTTCATTCAGAAAAGACAGCTCGATGATATCATAGAGGACAGTTGTGACACTGTCCATGTTTTTGAATTGGAATCAAATGTTGTTCATTTTGAGAACTCATCTGTCAACATTACCATGGGCAGTTCCAGAGCTGATGGTCGAGCTGCTGATGATGAGTTGCTTTATTTAAATTTGTGATGTGTATGGTTCTTGCTATCTTCAACAAAATCAGTTTGGTGCGACGTGAAAAATCGTGGGATGCGAAATTCTATGGGCCTGAGTGCTCTTGCTTCGCCACCCATCTCTCCAAAACAAAAAGAGTAAATAGATAATTTCAAGATTCTGTGTAAGAATTTTTCTTATCATAAGGAGAGTCATATGATATATTGTAATCAGTTTTTTCTATCCAATCAATATTCAAACGGCCGTCTAAATTAGCTTATTTGGAATTTTCGATTAGCGTCATCACAATTTGTCTTTTATGAACATGTTAATGAAATAAAATTAATCGGGTACCTGTTGATTACGGTTGAATAGTCATAATATATTGCCTTTATTATAATTTTAAAAATAAATATTTCTTTTTGTCAAACCATTTTACTTAGTCATTTGACTAACAATTAAAATGTTTGTTTTTTCGTTAATATATTATTTATAAATATATATAAAAATAATGAAATGTTTACTTAAGAGCTATAAATTCAATATTTAAGAAATGGTATTTTTATTTTTTGTTGAAAATATCTAATTTCGACGGTTCAATATCAAATTAAGTCTTTGTGAATGCCGAAAACGTGTTATAAGACTTCGAGAAATCAATAATAAATACCATTGCATGGAATTTTCAGTCTTAAAGCAACTTGATATTTGTTTAATTCATGTCGAAATTTTTAGCGCACAATTCACTCATTTTATTTGACCGAACTTTATCAAAATAATATTAATGTTTGAAACTGTGCAAAAATGTTATTAGCCCTAAGCTTTGTTTCTGTCGATGATGTTATTGAAGCTTTTAAAAAGTTAACAGAAATATGCTCAAATGCTGACTTGTTAAATTATTTGGAGGAAACTTGTATTGAAAGAATAAGACACAATCGTAGAATAGTCACAAAGTTCCTAAAAATGTGTTTAATGTGTATGACAGACTTAAGGTGATTTACCACGTACTAATAATTCCAACAAACCTTAGAGTGCCACCATCCCTCAATTTTTAAATTTATGGAACATTTTTGAAAAGGGAATAATCATGAATTGAATACGAACGTTTAAAGCCGGATTTCAGCGACCAATAGCTTTTAAAGACAAATATGTACACATAAATATTTGGAATTAAACACTAAAAGAAAATCATAATCGAAGTCATATTATGGATTATCTTAGACAAATATCAGTAAAATCTTGAAAAATAATATAATAAAAATATTTTTTATATTTTTTTTCTTTGTTTATAGTAAATATATATATATATATATATATATATATATATAGTCAGGTGCAAAAGTTTGTGAACGCTTGTTGTTAAATTGTCTTTAGCACCTGTAGTGATCCTACATTTTAATTGATATGAATATATATGTATATAATATTAATATATGTAAATATTAATTAAATAATGGATGAATTGAAAAAATCAATTCAATTAAATTCGTGGGATGATTAATTAAATTCGCAAGTTGTTATCCGAAATCCAACGTTGGAGACCCTCAGATTCGGATCGCATTAGTTGCAGTATTCGAGGAAATTGGTTCGTGTATCGGGACGCAATCCACCAGAACTCATCTAATTCAAAGAGGAAATTCTAATTTATCTCGACATTTCTATCGTCGGAATTCATTGTGATAACATCTTGTTATACCATAACCATCAACGAATCGTTGGTCTACATCCCAAATATCATAAGCCTCGGTTTATTATGATTATTTTTAACTGTCTTACCGATAATTCGAATTTTTGTGTGTAACTTTTACAAAGAATTTAATTTAATTAATCAGTCTTTCATTTCCTGTAATCAGTGAGTATGTTTTGTTTAAAGCACGACAATGTTGTTTTTATGTATGTTGTTAAATGCATCACAATACGATCACATAATAGATTTCTACCATCCCAAACTAGTACGTAAGTATATGGTACCAGTCAATGTCAGCAGAATTTTATCACATGGAGAAAATCAACAAATCGATATCCATAACATTAGCTGCGACGCATCCAACCGGATCACTAATCATTTATCGGGTTTTCAGGTTTAGTCGGTACTGGAAATTCGTCTCACATGGCACTCACGCCGACGAATTTCCATCAAACTACCGACACCTAAACCACTCGCATAGTGAGTTTCACCCGATGAAGGTTTAGTAGCAGTCTAAACATGGAATCGACATTTGTTCAGCAAATTTCCTGTTGATAATTTCAGTTAACACATTTTTACTGGTACAGAAATATACTTATTACTGATATGGGACTACGGAAAACAATCTATTTATTTCATATCACTAGTACCAACTATCTTGAAACAACCTTATCTTGATCATTCTAACCAATAAATTTTTTAGATTATTTTGTGTTATTTAATTTATTTAGTTAATGGAAGATAGAGATCCACTTACTCTCATTTTCCATTACAGCACCCAACTGCAATTATATTGACAAAAGCACACCAAAATAATTTTTTACAATAGTGTGGTGACACTTTTTGAGTCCAAACATTTTCCACTGCTTTGATCATGTCCTGCAGGGAATTCGAGTGCATGGTAGCAACCTGTTTCTTCACCTGGGTCCAGGCATTCTCAATCGGATTGAGATCCGGTGAGTTACCTGGCCAAGGACAAAGAATTTGGAAGCCTGACTGCGCTAACCACTCTCGAACAGCCGTGACATTGTGGCAAGATGCTCAATCATGCTGAAAGAACGTCGTTCTGTGTAACTCCAGCAGTATAAAAAGCAGTATAGAAACAAGCGTTCACAAACTTTTGCACCTGACTGTATGTATATTATATTGCAAAAATTTTAAAATGAAACCATAAGGTTTTATCAAAATAAAAATATTATTCACGGAAAATAGTTTAATTCAAAAAATAAAAACAATATAATATTTAATAAAATTAAAAAAATATTTCTAAAAGTAAATACAATATAATTACTAATTAAAAACAACATAATGATCTATCTTTAAATTTTATATTTATTAAATTATTATTTTATTAATTTACCATATTATTTTATTTAATTTATTTATCTTCCGATAAAATATTCCTGGCCAAATTAATTTCCTTTATTAATCTTTTGACAAAAAAATCCCGAACAAATAACTCCGACCAAAATTAACATTACAATTTATCAAATTTTTTAATTTAAAAAATTTAAATTTTTAATTATTGGCGCTTTTGTCAGGTCATCACATTTGCCATATTTTTTAGATTCACATTAGGTTTTCATCGGTTTTGTACTTTTTGAATATTATGAGGATATGGTGAATATAAATGTGTGATGAACATGTCAGAGTTTCTTCCGTTGTGTCAAACAATAACCGATTTTCTGAAAAAAAATCGATATCAATATCTTACGGATGGGGTATGTTCATCACGATGAAAACAGCATTCGATTAGTTCTTTGGAATAAAAAATTTTGATATCATAATATCACTTACATAAAGTTGACCTTATCTTATCAAAATGTTTAATTACAATGAACCATTCAAATGTTGCTTTCGCCGTGACGGGCATGTCATATGGGTAAAGTACGAGTATCGCTGAGATGAGGAAACAAAAATCTTTCTTGTCCTTGTTCCGATCAAAACCTACGAGATTCTGAGTGCGATTCTTACAGAAAATCAAATCAAGAGAATGAAAAGACGAATGATATCGTCCCAGCTTTGGAACAATTATATAAAGTTTGTGTTTTAAAAATACTATTAATAATATTAATTTTATTTATTAATAATAAGTTAGTTTAGAACTTTCAAATGATAGTTTTTCTTGAGAATTTTAATTTCAGATTTAAATACACTAAACATTTGTTTTTCATACAGGTCTTATATAATTTGAAATTACAAATCTGTCGCACCCAGATGCTATGTACCATAATGAATTTCTAATTACCTTGTGTTAATTTATTTCCAAAGTTAAATTTATAAAAAAAGTCTAATTAACAGTTAATTTAACGAAGTTTAAAGAGAAAACTAATTTTATTAATCTTCTAACAACCAGATTCGAGTTTTTATACACGAACAATTTTAATATAGTAACATTACGTATTTTGAAGAATTTCACTACCCACATTTTTCAGACTGTATAGCCTAAAATTGTTTAGTTTTTGAAAAAAAATCATGTGAACCATTCTCTGAAATTAATCATAATGGGAATCTTAACTCTAAGTGGAGGTTCTCTAAAATTGTCACACACCAAAATCCAAATTACTGCTTCCCCTTCTCAGAGGTACCACCTCTGAGCTTTCCGTTTCAGTTAGGTTTAATGAGTAATTTAGTACTTATCCAGAAAAGTTAAAATATTTGTGGAATTTTAACAATTATATTCAATTTTTAAATTTAAATTGAAAATATGTATTTAGACTTTTATTTATTCTTGTTGGAGCGGAGAATTGCCAATTTTGACCGAACATTTATTTTCCCAGTTTCAATATATAAATAAAATATATAATTAAAATAATTAAATTAAAACAAAGTAATTAAAATGATTAAATAAAAATAATAAATTAAATTAAATAAAAATTGATAAATAAAATAAAT
>MQRK01231916.1:0-12786 GCA_001938485.1 Girardia tigrina
AAATACAGAATTTTTCATAATAAATTGATGTTTTTCATATTAAATACAGATTTTTTCATAATAAATTGATATTTTTCCACATTAAATACAGAATTTTTCATAATAAATTAATATTTTTCGACATTAAATACAGAATTTTTCATAATAAATTGATGTTTTTCATATTAAATACAGAATTTTTCATAATAAATTAATATTTTTCCACATTAAATACAGAATTTTTCATAATATTTTTCCACATTAAATACAGAATTTTTCATAATAAATTGATATTTTTCCACATTAAATACAGAATTTTTAATAATAAATTAATATTTTTCCACATTAAATACAGAATTTTTCATAATAAATTGATATTTTTCCACATTAAATACAGAATTTTTCATAATAAATTGATATTTTTTCACATTTATTTTTCAACAAATAATACTATTATTACGTCAACAATTATTACGTAAGTGCGTTAGTGAAGCAGGCAGGCAGTGACTTGGGCTTTTATAATATATATATTGTGAAAGTAAAGAAGACATAAAAGATATTAAAAATTTAAAATTGGTGATCATGTTAGAATATTCAAATGGAAAAATAAGTTTGAAAAAGGTTTTACTCATAAATGGTCTAAAGAGGTGTTTGTTATAAAGGAAGTTCATAAAACAAAACCTATAGTTTATTCGATTATTAATCTAAATGGAGAAAAAATATTAGGAAGATTTTATACAAATGAATTGTAAAAATTATCTTTTTGAAACTCATACTTTTTGAAAACTGTTATTTTTTTACATTCGTAGTTTTTATATTCGTAGTTTTGATAGTTTTTATAGTTGTATTTGTAGTTTTTACAGGCATCTTTTCTGTTTAGATAATTTTTTATATTTTTTTAAAAATCATTTCAACAGTAAACATCTTTCCATTCTTTACCTGTATCTGGCAATGTTTTTCTTCTAAGATCAAACAATATGTTTTTGCTTTAAAATCACTTGATTTTATAACATGAACCGTGATATCACATCCATTTACAGACAACTTTTCCTCTTGAGCAGAAACATCAAAACAGAAGATAGAGTTTAAATTTTTAAAATCTCTAATATTTAAGTGTGGTACATTTCTAAGTTCTTGACAGCATTTAACATAAGCTAAATATGGTTCCATTTGTTTATTTCCTACTACATCAAACTCCATTTTATTTATTGGATAGTAAGAATTATTAATTTGAACTCTTAGACTTGTTATTGCATTTTTTCCATCTTTTTGGATAAAGAAGGAATTATTCTTCTCTATTGAAGTTGTTAAATCTTTAAAAGCTACTAAAACAGATCTTGGTCTAGAATTTGTTAAACTTATTTTCCAGCTTATATTTGTACTTCCAGGTGTAAGTTCATTTGTTGTTCCGTTTCTATTTAGAAAATTTACAGAGATTGGCTGGTCATTATTCAATCTTTTTAGCAATTTAACTTCCCTTCTTGGATTAACAGTTAATTCTGATATCCATAGTTCTAGTGATTCTAGTTCAACTTTTCCTGTTGGTTTTACTCCAGCTACAGCAGTTGTTCCATATAAAATACCTTCATCATTTAGTTTTCTATTTAAAATAATATTGATTGGTAATAGAAATACAACTCTATTATAATTTTCTAAAAAAACCAAACAAAGTGTTTAATGGGAATCTTCCTTCAAAAGAAAAATTTTTATTTTAAAAATGAGTGACTTAGAAAAAGAATTACATCAGGTTTACCAAGAGCAGTAAGTATAGATTGTAAAAGAGTCTATATATCTAAGAAAATAATTAAACACTTAAATGAAAAAGAAGGAGGAATATTACCTCTTGCTGCCTTAATTCCTTTAATCATGTCTGTTGTTGGTGGAGCAGTTGGAGCAGCAGAAGGAGTTGCTGGTGTTGTTCAGTATGTAAAAGAGAGTAAACAGCTGATGCCCAGAAGAAATTAGCTGAAAAAGAGTTAAGAAGATTAAAAGAGGAAAAGATTTAAAAAATCTCTCTCATTAAAAAAATTCATCAAATCTCTATAACTTTCAATTTTTTCAAGAGTTTTTAGTTTAGTTTTCTTAGTCCCATCACAAGAAAGATTATGCATTTTATAACCAGATAACATAAAACGCTCTTCACATTTCTCACATTTTTTAGTATTTTGAATCCAAAAAATACTTTAGTATTTCAGTATTTTTATGTATTAGGAATCTGGTTAAAAGAAAACTAAAGAAAAGTTCCTTGATGAAAAATTGTTTTAAAAACTGCTATTGTTCGGAATTCGAACGTTTAAATTTATTATATTTTTTTGTAATTAAATTAAATATTCATTATTATATGTATATAGAAAAATATATATTGTTTCAAATCGATCAAAAATGAAAACTTTGAATGTAAAAACTTTCTCTGTTTTTTAAAGAAAATTTTGAATTGTTATTTTTGTGAAAAATATTTTTAATGTTCAGTTGTAAAAAAATCGAGTGTTTTATTATTCAATTTGTTTTTAAAAAAGAAATGATTAATTAATGTAAAAGGAATTTGAATTTTTCCGATTTGTTTTAATCAGTGAGAGTTAATCAACGGAATGTGAAAAGTTTAAAAGATTTTGATGATAAAAAAAGATTTTGAAATGGAGTTGTTTATTTTGAATAATGCCGCTCGATTGAGCATGAATTTCAAAATGTGTCAAAAAATTTCTAAAATATTTTCCAAGTTATTTTTTCCGTCGTCTTCATCTCGAACAAAACCGTTAAAAATTCTTTTATATAAGAAATTAATCGCATTAGCGACAATTTATGCGTATTTATACGAGACCGATCACGATTATCTCGTGGACGAATTCCCGCGATCGCTTCTATGTAACGAAGATCGTTATTTGGGAGAATTCGATCGATTATCGTATGGTGAATCGATCAGCAATAAATACTTGATAGTGGTTAACACAATCAATTCATTTGGAATCAATTGGAAAAGTATATCCATTGCGATTTATCTAGAGATTTGTTCGGTTCCGCATTGAATTCGTCTTGTTTATCGATTGTTAATCTTTATTTTGAACATTTCCGCGTGACCTCGCTCGAGATTTGAGTCAGTTGTCGTGCCTTGATTTGTCGGCTGAGGTCAAATCTGTCGATGAATTAATCGGCATGTTCTTGAGGAATAAATCAAAAATTTGTCGCAATCGTAGATTATCGACGAAAGTGAAATCAAAATGGGCCCAGCTAATTCGAGTCGAGCCACTGCGCAAATCTGTTGCCTCCATCCGATCCTCGGGGCGACCTGAGGGTCGGGCGGACCAGCTATTTGTGTTATAAATAAAATTTTGTGCTGATGAATTCTATTATTGATCAAGAACCTAACAATAATCATTCACCCTTAGAGACTGATATGCAGATACGGATTCTTTTATCCCTGAATTTAGCAGACGATTCGAAAACCGATAGAGGTAAAGTGTTAACATAAAAGGTATGGCCACAAGGAAAACAAACCACACACTCAAAAATGAGAGAAAAGGTTTGGGAATAATTGTGTCAAGAGGTATATGTCTTCTAAAAATCGCCTTGTCTATCCATATTTATAGATATTATTTAAAACATATAATACTGATTAAATCTCACATCTCACATTTTCATTACTTCCGATATCAAACATAAAATGAACTCTCTTAAACAATGTCCACCATATTCCACTCTAATACTAAGACTCACTCGACTCAAAGAATTTTATTTGAAATACAATAATGATAACAAATCGGCCCACATGAGTTTTTCTGATGAATGGAACCAATATCAATTACAAATGTCAGTAAAAATTACTTTTCATCGTCTACAAATAGACAAAGTCAGTTAATCTCGTCAACGTTTGAGGAACCAGGCTTAAGATCTGAGAAATCATAATCAACATTCAAATAATCAGGCTTTAAATATTAGCAATCAGACCTTCCACAAAAGTTGCTTCACGAAGTAATTGATAAGCATACGGCCGATCACGTGGTTTTATTTCGACCATTTTTGTCATCAATCGGTATAATTCTTCTTTTTGGATTTTCTTATCATAAATCACTAAATTATATGTATATAGCTTTGGAACTTGTCCTGAAACATTTAGATAATAAATATGAAAAAAAAGATTGGTTTGCCGTTTTTGTCACAGCAATTTTCATATATACATACTAAATATATAAATATAATATATAAATCACATATGAAACTTTTTGAAGTTAATTTTAATTTATATTTTCTCACCAAAGTTCAAAATTTTCAAACTTCGAAGGATTATACTTCAAAATCGACTTGAATTTTACAATTCTGATTCAAAGTCAAAAACTCAGACTTATCTATGAAGGGAAGTTTAAATTTAAGTCCACAAACACAGCCAGAAGCTTGCAGCATCAAGGAACATAAATCCACGACTGGTTTTTTTTAAATGGGAAACCAAAAAAATCTGGGAGATTAAAGCATTTTGACCTCATAGGAGATCAATCGTGGACTGCTAGACACTCTTTGGTTTACGGGGACCCTCTAAGGGTATTGAAAGATATAGAAAGCCCAAACTAAAAAATATATCACATATTCATGGTCTAAAATACAATACTAGTATTTTTGTCAAACATACATCAAAATGCAAGCAAGTGAATTAAATGTTGATTACATATATCAATACTGGGCTAAATTATGGTCTGAAATAATCGATGATTTGTTTAATAGACGGTGTCAAATGGCGTCTAACTAGTTGGCCTAATCTACTTATTTAAAAAACAGAAAGGTAAATATGGTATTAAATCATTGTTACTTGATGCCAACAATTCTCATAACGACTGGACATTATCTAAAAGAGAACTCTGAATGCTCCCTTTATTACTTAACCAAATTTTTTTACGGTACTGAATGAATAGATCAGGTCTGTACTTATCTCCACGACCAGAAAATCATGTGCTCTAAAACAAGGTAACAGTGCAACTATGTGTGGAGATTGTTGCACAGAACCGACTAATGTATCGAACTCTTTTACAATTTAAGAAATAAGAACAGGGGCTAAAGTCTGCAAACATTGTTTTATTCCATGACCACCATAAATTGTGTCATGAAAATGGCTAAAAATAGAAGGAAATTTTAATTGGAAAGAAGTAATTGTGCATTTGGACGATATTTTCATACTTTCAAAAAACAAGAAAAGACATCTCTAAAGAATAAATTACTTAATTCAAAGACATAAGAATCAAGTTTAAGAATAAATCTAGATACGTAAAATAGACGGTAGAATGATAGATTAATTATAAATGTATGTGTGAGGAATATTTAAAATTTGATATGTTGAAATTGGTTTGTTGAATTTAGTATGTTGAGTTTAGTATTTGGAAATGTGTTTCTCCCACCCAGATGGAAAATTGATATTTTAGATGTTCACGATAAATAATTATTCGAGTATAATTTACATTTTAAAGTACAGCATAAAAAATAAAATCTGAAAATAATGAAAAATTTGTTCGAATAATTGTTTATTAAAAAATATTAACTAAAATTCATCAACTTAGGACGATGTCGAATTACGAAAGTTTTGTTGAGAATTTTACTAAAGACAATTCTAATTTTTTTGAAAATAAATGTTCGAAAAACCATGTTGGTGTTCTTAATAGTATGGGTCTGTCTTTTTTTATGGAAAAGAAGTAAATTTTTATAAGTAAAACTGACGATATTTATCCAAAAGTTTGACTATTTCGACAGACATATTTTTAGATTATTCAATTTCACATGATATTTGACATTGAAAAGTACAATATAAATAAGTATTTGCTTCTGAGGCGATTGCTTTGATTCCATTCTAAATCTTTACAAGATTTCGATCTAATCATTCTTTAGTTTCGCACCTGGTAAGATGTTGGCGTTTAAACTGACTTCATCACTGCTTCACCAAAAACCATCCGCATCTTCTCTGTCTCTTTTTCTTCTCTTACTTCAAGAAAATGACGTAATTACCATTTTGTATTACAAATTTCATTTTCTTTTAACCTTTATTCTCAAAATAAATGATAATCCTTTCATAATGTTATCTTAAATTTTTATTTTGCTAAAATCTCTTTTCCAGTGTATCATTTCTCTTTCGAGACGTATTTGTGCTGTCAGACAGATTGTCTATTTGGTCAAAAAATGACAATTTAAAAGAATATTGCTATTTATGAGCAATATTTTCACTTTTATAGTAACTTTTTTATCATTTTTACTACTTGAACTTTCGTTTCCTTTCTGGTCATCCACTTCTGAGAAAATTTAACCTGTTCATCTTAATTTATTTCTGATGAGAAGAGTGTCTGCATAAAGTAAGTTTGCCACATTTCCTCTTTTTTTCACACTTAAAGATGTTAACCTTGCAACTGGATTATTGTACCCTCCTTTAATTTCTTCGATTGCACCATGAAACTTTAAATGATGCTCACAAATCCAAATGTCTGCAAAAGTTCGTTTATCCTTCTTGTAAAGTTTATCTCCTTTAAATGATACCATTTTCAGATAAGTTTCCACAATTGTATACTGTGATACCATTGATCACTCGATCTATTGCTTACGCGTTTAAGTTGTCAATTATATCTCTCGAGATGCTTCATATTTTTTTAATTTTACCGGCTTTACCTTTATCTCTTTCTGCATTACTCTGATTGACTTCACATACATAATATTTTTTCTTCCATTGATAAACAAAAAAGAACTCGAAATAACTTTTGTACTGTTTTGCATTATTTAATAATAAATTTACTAACTTTTCTCGACCATCATGTTCCAAAATCACTGGCCCTGTCCTCAATGTGATGTACCATTTTGATTCTCCAATAATCTACCTTCCGTCAATAGTGTTTTAATTATTTTTAACTGATTCTTCTAACATTAATATGCATCAACCAATCGTGTTCTGAAATGCATCTTTTCTTTTTACAAAACTTTGCTTTTATAATTTACAGAAGCATATCATTTTATCAAACAAATTAAGCATAAGTCTCACTCTATCAACACCTCTTTTCTTTTGTCAATCTCCATACTCTAAAATTCATTGCATTTTATTAAAAAAGATTTCTTCGAACAAAGAAAACAATGCGCCTTCTTAGATATAATCTTTAATAATAATCTAATAATAAAAATGAATCACACTATTTAAATGGAAACGAGGTTATAGTCAAGGAGGAACGTGTAGTGATCCCCAAAATTCAATTTATCTAAATATTTATAAAAATATTCTGTATATAATAAAAACCATTTATATTTATTTATAATTAATTTTTTTGGATGGAGATTTGATAAAAAATAACGAACGCCGGAGGAGACAATTTGTTTTAATATTTACTAAAATTAAATTTTTTCGGGAATTTTAAATTTTGATGTAAACAAAGTTAATTAATTTGAAATATTGTTTTTGATTTTCAATGAAAATTCGATTGTTTATTCAATGAAAATCACGAGGCCCTCTAACACTAATTTGGCATCTAATATCAGCTTTATCGACGTTCTCAAATCACTCAATATTATCGACGAATATCCGGAAATAATGAAAATGGAAGTTATTTCTACATTGATAATTTGTCAAGACAACAAGCGAGCGATTTGCCGAGAATGACACGATCGAGTTGCGATCTTTGGTGACAACACGCGATCAATTCCAATGACGGTGCGAAGATTACTTGAGGGTGTGATGACGGTCCCTTCAACGTTTTTTATATGCCATCAAAATATGGTAAGATTTCTGAGTCTGCGATCGGTGCTCCCTTTGCTGCATTCCAGTATCCGGCCACCCAGGAGGGGAAAAGAGACAAACACTTCCCACTTCCGAAGAATCGATCCGCGGTCACTACAGAACGTATTAAACCAATTGCTTTAATGATTGGAATTGAAAGGAAAACTAGATCTTGTATTTAGTCTTCTCGAATTCGGATGATAATATCGTAAATAGAAGAAAATAGGATAAATATTAATATTGTTAAATAGCGTAGCGGATACGACTTCGTTCTTTATATACTAAATCTTGGATATATAATCCTTTGTTCCTTTGTCGACTCGGAATTGATATTTCTTTTCTTTATATGACAAATATTTTCTTTAATACTTTCTTCGTCTCCGCGGAAGATTGGTTTGTGGGTGGTCATCTCAGCAAACAGATTTTGTAGTTTAAGATCTCAGTGAATGACTCAGCATAAATGACAAAACAATAGTCCCTGGAAGATTGGGTAATCAAAACATTTCACAACCATCGCGTCAATATTGGACTCCAGATTATCGAGATACTGACGAAAATCCATATTTACCTATTAAAATACGAGAAAAAATATTTCGTTTTCTTTACGAACAACTCAGTAAGCGCTTTCTCCATTTTTTTTTCAATTTGAACGAAATCAGAGAAACGGAAAATTTGATATTAATATTTTTAGATGTCATTTGATTTAAATTCGAAATAAAATTTTGATTGACAATCGACCGTTAACGCTACAAAACAAAATTTAATTTTTGATTAGCAAATCGATAAATTAATATTCGATTGCGATTGTAATCAACGTTGAATAATAACACACTAAAATTTTTCGAATCCGATCTTTATTTTTAAATCACAATTTTTTGATTCAATTTACATTTGATCTTCAAATAAAAATATAACACTAAACATCAATCACTAATTTTCACCGATTACAAACAATTTTCAAAACAATATATTTATAATTTTGACCTAATTTTAATTCGTTATAATTTTTATTTCACTGCAATTTTTAGATCCAAAATCTCTATCTGATCAAAATGAATAGCAATCACGAATTTCCGCCGATTATAAACAATTTCAACCAATATCACCAACTTTTTTTGATTTAATTTATGCGTTTAAAGAACGCAAATTTTAATTGAATGAGGTTCTATCCTTACAACATAACCAATGATCAAGAACCTTACTCGATTGACTCATTTGCGAGTGCTCGTTAATCCGGGTTTTGAGATGACGACTTGTCTCTCCGAGCAAATAGAACATAACATTTGGGTAACATTAGACAAATTATGTACAGATACACGAGTTAAAATTAATTAAAAGAAGAAAATACTGAAGAATACAAGCAAATCATTAAAATTCCATATTCTGAAGGATTTAGAGCGTTTAAGAAGAGTATTTGTAGAAAAATAAGTAGTCTATGTCACGTTCAAAGTTCAAAGTTTCCTCTCAAACAAATCGAAAACAGTTTGTGATTTGCAAGCTAATCTGGTATATAAATTTAATTGTCATGGGTGTCAAAACTCGTACATCGGAGAGATAAATCGTCATCTCAAAACCCGGATTAGCAAGCACTCGCAAATGAGTCGATCGAGTAAGGTTCTTGATCATTGGTTATGTTGTAAGGATAGAACCTCATCCATTTCAAAAGATGATTTTTCTGTTTTACAAAAAGGTTTTGATTCACATTACGAACGACAGTTTTGTGAATCTCCACTAATAAGACACTACAACCCATCAATTAACATTCAGAATGCGCAACGTAAGGTATTTCAATACTTAAAATTTTTAAATAAAATATTCTTTTTGCCATTATTACCCAATAATACTTTGATAAATAATAATAATTAATTTTTTCATTACCTTTTAGAGTAAATGTATATATTAAAATTGTATTATTCAAACAATTCAATATTCATATATTAAACATCCAAAAATTGCTGATGATGATGTATGTAAACATCAAAACATGTCCAATAATTACATAAAAATAGCTTTAATCAAATTATATTTTCAATATATATTTATATATATATATATATATATATATATATATATAATGTAAGAGTTTTTTTGCTTGTAATTCGTTTGTTTAAACGAATCAGTTATTATAGAGTTTGATATCTAATTATGATTCCTAAGGATTATCAATTGCTTTATCATTGAAATATTAATTAACTGGAATTGAATGTCTTATTTAAAAGAACAGATAACTTTACCATTTGACTATATTAATAATGTGGATTATTTTATTAAGACATTTGAAGACAATCATGTAAAAATGTTCTAAGAAATCGTTTTACCCGCCGTTGTGTCTCAAATGAGAAATCCGTCAAATCCAGTCGTATTTTTCGATGTCATTGTTGGTGATCAGGATATTGGCAGAATACAGTTCGAATTATTTGCCGATATTGTCCTGAAAACTACGGATAATTTCTGTCAATTTTATACGGGCGAATACCGTAAAGATGGTGTTCCTATTAGCGACGAGAACTTTGAGATGAAGCGCGATAGTACCGGCAAATTGTCCATGAGATCGCATATCAAAGGAACTGACGAAATTTCAGCACCTGCTAAAATTTGTGGAGACATTCATGGTCAATGGGAGAGAGAAATGGCCGTCAGAGGGCGAAGAAAATTAAAATCGGCAGAAATATGTTTCATTGCGTATGTGTGTAAAGTTAAATAAACAGATTATGATTGCGTATGTGTGTCAGTATAAAGGTTTGAAATTTGATTGGCGGTTTCTGTGTTTGCATGAAATAAAGTGTAATTTTCAGGATTTGACACAATTGTGTCGGTTTCGTGAAATTGAATAAAAAAGTCGAGTTTTCGTCAATTGGCATTTAAAAAATGTATTCAATAATAATTAAAAATTTGGTGTAAAAATAAAAGTGTGTAAAAAGTTTCAATAAAAGTTGTTTGAACTTTAAAATTTTTGATTCCAATTTACGAAATTTTAATCTTTATTTCGTTATTTCGATAAATCCAATGAGATATGAAAAAATTACTTTCACCAAAATTCATGAATTGGTTTTCATCAATCGAACAAACGTTTCAAATATGTTTGGTGAATTTAAAAACGACAATTCAATTTTACCGACGATAAAACCATGATAACTGACCTAGTAGCGCTGAGATGAAGCTCTTCATAGTTTTGTAATTTTAATTTTTGATAAACAATTACAATTATAAATTGCATATTCAAAATAAATGTAACGGAATGTATATATACATTTTTGTTGATTTTCAAAGCTTTCCTAGTGCAAAGATTGTGGAATGCAAGGTTGTGGAACAATCCTCACGCTTCCACGTTCTTAGTTTGCTGCAGGCAATGCACATCAAGTGATGAGATATTTGTGTTTCTTATTGTGAGTTTGGAGAACTTGTTTGAGTTCCCTAATTTTTTGGTTTCCTTTTCAATTGTCTCTAGATTTTTTCAATTAATTGTGTCCATTAAAAAATTTATAGCCCATATTAACGATACTAACAGCCGAAGGCTTATTACAAGATTTATTAAGATTAAAATGGTCTGTAATTAGCGTCTGTAATCATGACTTGTTTCTTCAATTGATTCTTCAAAAATTTACCAAAATCTGCAATGATTAAAATAATTGTATTTTTAATTAATTGTTAAATAACAATTAATTTATTATACAATTAGTAATATAAATTTTTAAATTCGACAATAATTGACTCCAATTGTCTTGGGAGAGATATCATGCTTCAAACACCAACCAGTCTCAAACATACTATAAAACTCATTCAACAATCACTCAGCATCATTCAAACATCATTCCAATATCCCTCACAGCCCAAGTATTTAAAATCAGACGACGCCTTAAAACCGGTGTCACACACGCGTCCAGCAGTAATAACTAAAATATTCCAGTTTAAATTTAAGACTTCGGTTTTCTGGATGTTCTCTTTGATACACTAGATATTGGCGACAGAAATCCTGACAGAAAGAAGATTGCAATTTAATTTACGAATAAACAAGATGACTCTTTATGTTATATTGAAGAGATCCTGCACGCTGAACTTATAAATGAAAGGTAAATTGGCGGAAGAAAAAATCAGTGCCTAAGATAATGCCTGAGAATGGATATTCAATGGAGTTTTGAGAGGAACAAATATATTAAGCACTTACGCAAAGTCTGTTATTAAGAGATTGACTAATTTTCCAGACATTTCGTGAAAGACATTACTAGAAGCTTCAAATCAACCAGAAACTGAACCACAGCACCAAAATTGATCATTGAGAGAGTGGAGGTTTTGAAAAAGCATCACTCAACTACGCAGGCGATGCAAGGGCAGATAAAACGGAAGCATGAATCACCCAACAACAGAATAAATGGTAAACTATCACAGAAAAGAGCATTTGTGTCACTCCTGATATAAATACTATAAAATCAAAATTATGGCTGTATAAGAAATATGAATATAGATTCACAAATGAATATTGATGACCAAAAAGAACAGAGAAGAAAGTCACAACCTCAATTAGATCTAGACAACATCAGAAACAAATTCAACGAACTCTATGTTATCAACTTTCAGTCAACAACTGAAACTGAGACCACTTCGATGGTTGTGTAGTAAATGATTAATGTCGAATAAATACATCTATCTTTTAGGATCACGAATATCTCTGCGAGGGGATTTAGATTTCCTTTTATAACTTTAGCAAGTTCACAAATACAACCAATAGCTTGCATAATCATGGCACTTTAGTCTATAATTGGTCTATTCTAACAGAGATGACAAGAAGTCTAGGAAACTAAATCACAACGACCCCTTAGAAGAAACATTTGGTGTGTGCTAGATTTTTTAGTTTGGGTGGGCCTCTTAAGAGCCTCAAGGCTCACTACAATTTAAAAAAATAGATGTTCACAATATAATATGCATAAATTTATCCAAAAATGTAATTTTAGTTTGATACAATAACCTTTTCAATTAAATAAACAAATAATCTTAACAATTCTAAATGATGAAAAAAAGAATGACAGAAGATTGAATTACTTTTCAATATGTTATATATATATATATATATATATATATATATATAT